>NMRA01000079.1:919147-1085181 GCA_002633005.1 Phoronis australis
TGTGCTAAGTTTCAAAAAAATCGGTGATTTTGGGTATAGACTCTACCTGTTGGTTTTTATATGGAGTCACTCTTAAATCGTCGAGTTTGCCCACTTCGAACTAGAAATAAGTTCTCAAAGCCACTACAATAACAGCCTCGCAGTGGGTGTTACATATGTATCATAGATATCTGTAGATGATGAAGTGGCCGTGAAATAACAGTGTTATCACACCGTGAAAGGCATCAACTACTTTTCCCTAATCGCTATCATCTCTAGAGAATATAACCTTGACAATGTCGTAAGGAATACGGTATTGTGCTGGCTAAGTTGACAATTGAGGTAGTTAGATTAACTCATCTTTATGCAGTAGCGCTCACGTCTTAATGTACATTTCTGTTGTGGTTTTAGCGTCTCCAATACTTGAAAAACATTTTGTAAATGACACCTGAAGCAAATTTATAGCACAAAATTAATCATAAACGTATTTGTCTCATACCGACTGAAATTTTAATGTCAGCAAAACTTGATCAAAATTAAGGTGAAAGCAGGGTTTAAAGTATGCAAACTCGCAACCTAAATGATACAGCGACCTCGTTTGGCCAACTAGTCATGAACGAGTCGTTGCTATGGTAAAGATATTGCTACGCCAAATACGGAAAGCACAGTCTCCGGGACCTATATGTATCGTGTTGAGTTTACTAAATGTAACAAGTTTTGTACTAGGACAATTTTTTTAATTCATTTAAATTTTACCAAGTAATTATCTTCTTTAACACAACGTCATGTTCTAATCTTCTGCTCAACATTTAGATTCAGATATTGAGTTTATAATGGATATGGAATGCCATCAGAGTAGGGCGAAAAAGATACATGTATTAATTGTCAGTATTGTGGTCTGTAGCTTAGGCGCTGGTGTTGATTCATTGTCGAAAACAACATGACTTCTGAATATCCGCGAAGCTAATGTTTTAGTTGACGTCCACTGTCAGTGTCCCCTAGACTTAAAGAAGTGGAGCAAAGGACCTGATTCATCGCTTTACAAAAACGTTGACTACACTTGATTGACTTCAGGTCAACTTTTGATTGGTCTGTAAACCTCATAACGTCATCGAAAGCAAACCTTACAGCTGAACAATCCGGTGAAATCAACATGGTCAACCAAGTGCAGCCAACGAGTTATTACTAACACGTGGACTGGTTAGCAATTCTATGATTATTAAATTTGCTCTCATCATTCTTCAGTAACGACGGCGCTTATGTTGCCATATTCGACACCAATAAGACTTGGGGTACCCACCTGCAAGAAGAACTTTTGTCACAGGGTAAGAAAGCAAAATTTTATACTGTTGACGTCACCGACGAGGGCCGGTGTGCTGAGAGCGTCCAAGCAGTTGCAGATGACAACGACGGCGCCGTGAACTACTTGGTTAACAGCGCCGCCTACTTCGGAGGCCTGAACACTCGTAAGCAACGTCAATTCCTTCTGCACACAATTTTACCCTTGAACAAATTGCTTCTGCGCACTCACGCAGTTACATGTACATATGCACAGTACATAGTACGCACTGAACATTAACACCCCGGCGTATTCACATCAGCTGTTCATTGACATACGCACAGCGAAAACCTCTTGCTTCCCCTACTTACGGGTATATATGTGTTGAGGCTCCCCTCAAAGTGGGACATGTAGCACTAGTGCAAAACGTTCTAGGGCAAGCCTGTGTGTGGACGGGATTCTAGAAGAAACGGGGACACGAACTTTGGTTTCCAACTCAGGCCTAGGCTTCGTTACACTCTTCTTTAGCTTGATGTTAATTACTAAATAAACATGCATCCCAGTTAACCATCAGCTTCTAGTACGTACACTCTAGTCTAATTATCCGATAGGGTGCACTTCTGATGTTAAACTGGTACTAAATAAACCCTGTTTTAGCATTGAAACTGTTCTAACACTAAATATGAAAAGCGTTCCACAGACTTAGTTCCTAACGAGAAAACCAGATTGATCAAAGTAATTGTCTTGTTAAAATTAAATTAAAGGAGCATGCCACCCAAAAAACAACCTTATTTGTATCAATTTAGATCGAGTAGTTCTAATCCATAACGACACGAACGGTTGCGTTACCTGACACCTGACAGCAGACGGAGGTGTTGAGATTGTCCAATGACGTCATCGGTTTCACACGCAGTCTGTTCAGCAGTTCACAACTCGGATTACTTGTGTCAGCTTATCGCTTGAAGTCATCATTTAACACCAATAAATCATCAAACTTCGGTGTAGGACCCTTAAAATTACACCGAGTTCTTATAAAAACATGTTGTTATAATTCGCTCTTACGGATTTATTGGTACATGTAATTGGACACACCATAGCCTACAAAGTTCGGCAGGCCAATAAGTTCCGTAGCAGGAGTTTGGGGCCTGTTCGGAGATAATTTCGAAGTATTTTCCGTGAGATACAGACAGGAGAACCTAGATCTGTGTTGTTTAGACTTGTGAATTTTTTAGTTCTAAACACAAAACGCTTTTTATCCTGGCCAGTGGCTCGAAGCCCGATCAGGCCCTTCGCGGCAGGCGGGATCGACTTGTTATCCCGGCGGCCAGTGGCTCGGAAACTGATCAGACATCACAAACATAAACCAGCCAAAGTTCAGTGGAAACTAAACTTCCAGTGAAGAAAATATTATACAAGTGAGCCAAAGTAATGTGCGCGTGACTATGTTGGTGAATTAGCCACGAAACTGCAAATGTACTTACTCGTCGGGGCCGCGAATTCAGGTCGTGTTCCGCTTTGGCTACAGCACCGTCAGGGCAGAAGTTTTACATTGGCAATCATTATTTGACTAATGTAAATGTAAATAAAGATTCCCCTAACACCTGGCCGTGGGATGGAAATCGAGTTGTTTCACAACAGTTTCTGCCAGCAAACACTAAATTAGCAAGAGCTCACACGGCCTCGGTGTCCCGTCAATTAGTTTTATTGCACCTAAAGCTGCGGTAACGCAGTGATTTATTCATTGCTGGCTTCTCAAATCATTTGCACTCACGAACACTCCAAAGGCATTACAAATTGCATCTAATGAGACAGACTTTGTTTCAGTTTTATATAAGTACTGGTTAGGGTGAGAATAATTCATGTTGAAAAAGAACGCTCAGTAATAAACGCCAACATGGCAACTCGCAATCCCGACTTAGCACGAGCTAGAGCTCATCAGTCCCGACTTCGCAGGTGGATCGTTAAGTTTTACAAGCTATCAATTCGAACAGGAATACAGTGATGAAGAAATACTAGAGAGGCGCCCTGAACAAGCTCAGACAAAGGAACGTATGGAGTTATTTGGTAAGCCGGCATTCGTCAGGCACTGTCGACGTCTGCAGGCCACAGCCACGGAGATGTTTCACGGCCTCATACTTGCTATATACATCGTATATTTCATTCTCCACTACCACGAGCCAATTCCTAAGCTTTTCGGACTCTCGAGGAAGTAAAAAAAAACGATATACCCGCTTTCCTCGCAACTGCTTAGTTCGAACAAGCGGGAACGATGCACCGCAACATAGCGGCCATCACTCTGCATACATGTGTATGAACCACTGACGTCGCTAGCGTCGTTTCTCACCTTCCTCACTGGTTAACGCGACACCTCTTGGCAAGGTAAGGTCGACCGTATGCGAGGCGATGTGGATATAGACCGATTAAGACGGCAAAAAAGACTAATTAAATAGGGTGGCATTCTCCTTTAACTACATGTACGCCACTATATGGTGGACACATCTAAATATTCTATTTTGCAGCCTTTCTACAGACAAGCAGCGACACCTTGCGAAAATCTTTAGAAGTAAACGTAATTGGTGTATCTAATATGGTGAAAGCTTGTATGCCGTACATGACCAAAGGTAGTGTTAAGGAACCTGTCTAAAATGCTCATTGCACACTATTCACATATTTTACACACAGGTAAAGGAGCAATAACATGGGCGGCGCACCATAGGGCCTGGGGGGCTATAGCCCCACCTTTTTTCAGCGCTACGCCGCCCATGATCTATGGGCGGTTCGCCAGAGGGGGGCCTGGGGCCATGCGCCCCTCTTTCTTCAGTGCTGCACCGCCCATGAATAATCGTTCGATGAAACAACCTCCGTTATTGGGACGTTACGATAGCAAGCGTGAAACGAAGAGCTGAGACTGAACCCTTCGATATTGTTCCAGTGCACTGAAGGCAGAGTCGAATAATACTACTGTCAACTACCACTCGCCGACTTCATTGTTGTCTTACTGTGACGTAATGCGAGATAACGTGACAATGTACACGAAATGCATTTAAAAGCTAGGTAATCGTATCTTAATTAGAGTTAATGAACTCCAACGGCGATAATGCAGTGGAATTGACGTCGATGAGCGTGCAAGTAGCAAAAGTATCTACTGTACATGTACACATACAAACCCACGTTCGCACAAAAAGCGACTTTCTTATTTAGACGTCTTGCCACTAAGAATTTGTTCTCAACGTGTTCGTCCAGTTCTTAGATGAGACGTTGTTTCAGGATTTGCTAGAACAGCAGTTTGTTATTGCCTGAGACCATGCTCCGGAGATAAAATTACACTGTCTGAGAAAGCAACATGTGGGACCTTGTTTCACTAACAATAACCAACTGCCAACTCTTTCAAAGTCACGTGCACGGTTGCATGAACTAGGGACTCTCAACTAAGGTCCCTAAATCTACTGCGCAATCGTAGATTTGTGAAAAGACTGATTCTCCTTTCGTGTGCTGTTTCATTGATTGTTCAATAATTTGCTTTGGTACAAATCTTGAGTGAACTCTATGTAGAATTCTCAATATTATTGAACATAAATAGGGGTCTCTAATATTTAAGGACTAAGTTCCTAATGGTTTTCAGTGAATTAAGGGCTCAGTTTTTCTAGAAATGTCTTTAGTCAAAGACAAGCTCTGAATAAAGACATAGTTTACATGTAATGACAGAAAAATACTAGATTTATGAGCACAAGGACCTCACCCTCTGCAAGCATTTCTAACGCATTGGGCAAGTTTATCGACAACCGTGGGCAAGGCCGCCAACTTCGAACCACATAATTCTTCTTGTGTTAAAGGTTACTTGGGATCCTACGATGTAAAAACATGTCCACATTTGACTTTGAAACATTACATCTCAGAAATTTAAGTAAATTCTAATGAAACATTCAGATAGAATGATTTATGCATGATTCTCGAAACTTAAGGAATCTTTTTAAATGATCTGGTTTTTGCAAGAAGGGTTGTATCAAAAGTAGGAATTCGATGGTTTTGCCGAACAATTGGATAGAATCGATCCAAGGTGGTAAATTAGAAAACAAAAACATAGTTTTTGAGATTGAACATTCGTATCTAATTATCAAATGAAATTTAGTCATTTTATTGAGGGCGTATTGCAATTACTCTGTGAGCAACAGTCCTAGTTACATGTATGACTACACTTTTTAACAATAATTTACATCAGAGAGTGTAGCACGTGACACAATAGCAGATTGCTAAAAAGTTAAAACTCAAAGTTTATAAGCTGTTTCAGAAATATATACTTCTCCTGAATTAAGTTTAAAACCTTTGCAGATATTTCGCTGAATGCACAGATTTTCCGATAAGCTCATCCAAAACCTTTAGAGTATATTCTTGTCTTGCATGTACGGGTACCCAACCGCATACATGTAACAGTAAGAGGCAGTACCAGGTTTGGGCGAAATCACCAAATGTTGACAAGTACAGTGTAGCTTGGTCTACAATTGTTTTTTCCGCCTAAAGATACTATTGCGACTATATACCTGGTGAGCATACATCGTCAAATTTTAATACATTTTCGGTAAAACAAAAATGCAAGATGTGATATTTGTCAGTGTACACGCAATACCCGTGACATTATATCAAACGTGCGGGTTAACATTTCATTTCAAAATACCTACAATGGTTTCTGCAAGAGTTTATGTATCATATGCCTCATTTTACAATACTATATATACGGTTATTTGTATTAAAGGCTTCTGGCCCAAAGTACAATAAACAAAAAAATAATCCGGCAAATTTGCACACGCAGTCAACCCATTTTATAATACGCAACCAATGTTTCTATGTTGACTTCTTTTGTAGAAAAACTTCAAACTGCTTGCTTAGCCACGCATTTCTAATCGGCTTCTTTGATTTCCAGAAAAACTGGACGCCTGTGTTGTAAACGTCAATAGCATTCGCGCCCATGCTGCAGGGCCCAACACGTCATCGTACAGTACCTCGAAGGCAGCCCTGGGCATGCTCACAAAATGCATGGCGCTTGACTTGTCCTCAGAAGGAATACGAGTAAACGCAGTCAGCCCTGGGTATGTGTGGACACCCCACATGGTGAGCCGCTTTACGGACCATTAGAAAATTTTCATTGATTTTTTTAATTATATTCACCACTAATTTTAATGCGTTGCTGTTTTTGAAATGTTTGTAACTACAACCAGGAAGAGATAACCCTTCCTGCTACAACTAAATTATCATCAATGTAAAATATCTTGCGGTTGCAGTTACGCGTGAGTATACGTCTTGCGATATCCTAGTCGCTTTATGCTCTTCAACAGGGCTACAGTACAAGCCAACAGTAGNTGTGTGGACACCCCACATGGTGAGCCGCTTTACGGACCAACAGACAATTTTCATTGATTTTTTTAATTATATTCACCACTAATTTTAATGCGTTGCTGTTTTTGAAATGTTTGTAACTACAACCAGGAAGAGATAACCCTTCCTGCTACAACTAAATTATCATCAATGTAAAATATCTTGCGGTTGCAGTTACGCGTGAGTATACGTCTTGCGATATCCTAGTCGCTTTATGCTCTTCAACAGGGCTACAGTACAAGCCAACAGTAGGCAGACGAAATGACCCGGAATTTCCCGTCATGACGACTAGACAGAAGTCAAACTCATCGTCGGAGTAGCGTTCTCTTATGACTGTGATTTAAGGGGAGTTAACTGGAAATGTTAATAAACCATTCTTTTCTTAAAATTTGGCCGACTTGATATAATTACATGTATTACCAATAATTTTACTGTAAAACAGTATTAGCCGTCATGACGGGAAAACAGTATGCTGTGTGATTAATTTAATGCACTGTGCCTGGAGCAGAAGCAAGGTACTGTTGATATCACATGGCGTGTCGATGGGTTTCAAAACGTATTTATTTTCTGCCAGTGCTATTGGCCAGAAGCTGGAAAACATGTTCAAGTAACTAAATCCATCAAAAGAGGTCGGAAATCGCCATTTACTATACAGTTATTGTCATGATTATTTTTGCTTTCGAGAGTATTGCATAGTACGATTAAAATTGAGATCTTATTTCGAACAAAAACACACGCTGTCATCATTTATTTAGATTTTAATTTATTTGCGGTAGTTAAATAGGGCTAGTTGTGAAAGCCTAATTCGCAAATGTTGAGTTAAACGCTTATAAAGCTCGTGGCATTGGCTACCTCTTGATACGTTTGAAAAAGCAAAACAACATGTAGCAAAAAACTGACAACTGAAAATCGATTCCTAGTGCTCTTCGAGTGGTCTTCTTTCAACCACGGCAATTTGCTGCATTTGCTTCGACTACTGGTTAACTCTACATGTTCTGAACAAAATCGCGGTCCGTGGTAACACGACGTATAGCATTAACAGCAAAACAAAAAGTCTCAAATCCAATTGCTTGGTATTAATCCCCATCAGAGCCAGCGGAGTAACACCCGCACCTTCAACTCTGAGGTCAGCCGCGAAATACTAGGAATTTCTGATAATACATGTACTCCCGTTTGTGTAATATTGGTGGACCTGTTTTCGGAAATTCCGCAGACATTGGAATATCTGTGTGTGGCTGTGCTGGGAAAGACGATACCGACGTCTAAATCATTACTCGTGAGTCAAGACAAAAGTCATACATGGCTGTATTTTTGACTCGATATTCGTACCTGTACGTCATTAGTTCTTCCTAAGATCATATGACTTGAATTCAGTTAGATCGAGGTTGGCAATATATATGCATGTGTCACAGGGACAATGCTAACAGCAGCATTCAGGTTAACGGCCATGCTCACGTAAGCGCCCACCCCAATCCATTTTTGTTAAGCGCCAACTGCTCGGCTAAGCGTCCTTCCTTTGCTTACTACAGTTTTCGATTAAACGATAAGTGTTAGAATAAGCGGTCATTGTGCTTTGCTTCCTAATCCGGAAACGGGGTCAAACTTGAGTCGCTTTCGCACTGTCAAATTACTATGGGGAAGATTCCTTGTTGATTAGTGTATTTGTGATCGGACTTGTGTGCTTTGTATTATCCGTATCGTTGAAAGTAACTCTAACACAGGTTGTAGCCAACCACGTACTCCAATTCTACGCTCCAATGAATTATTATTGATCAAGAGAAGCCTTCCTTTCTCGAACTTTTATGAGTTAGATACTCAAAGAAACCATGATTGTCAGTTGGGTAGATTTCCTATGACAACCTGCTCTTCGGGCACTTGACTTGCGAAAAATCCATTAACTCCACTTTCTGACTAGATTTTTCGCAGGTAGTAGGCTACGTAGCCAAGAGGGTTATCGTGCGCAGGTTAAGCATTTGATTTCTTGTGAACACTCCGTTATTTTCCGATTTAAGGACCTGCTTTTTATTGCTAGGCCCCCATTTTCCCGGCTCGACAATTTTAGCGCCTACTGAGAATGTTTAATCGAATGTTTACCTAATGCAATACTGAAATGATACACCAAATAAGACCGGAGTAAGGTTTTAGCATTACTTTATCTTCATCTTTCAGCTAGTGAACACTAGCGACCCACGCGGCGGAGAATTTGAGAAGAACGTAGTCGGACAACTTCACATGACTCCCAATGGATTCATCGAGGCCGCTGGTGTGGCGTCGCTCATTGCGTTTCTGTGCAGTAAAGATGCGATGTACATAGATGGCGTTGACATTCCAGTTGACTGTGGGTTTACGGCAATGGGACCAGAGGGTCACGGCACAGGGCATTAGTTGACTGTTAGACTGTAGCCGCAGGCAGTTTAGGTTCTATGCACAAGTTCACATGCCAGGAAAACGTGAAAATGGGGCCACTTATGCAGGAACAAATGACCACAAAAATGATAATTATTCACTTGAAGTTAGATGACTGAGTCGGATTGCAAGCTTTTGAGTGCTGATCTGAGAAATCGCGAGTGCAAGTTTGCATGAGACAGTGCCCCAAAAAAAAGAAATAAGCTCAATTCATTGAATATACTGCTGAATTGCTTGTGAACTTGCAAAAATAAGGTTCTTCCTTTCTAATGCTGTTTTAGCTTAATCACTAAATCAATTTTTGACTTTAATACAAAACGAGAGTGAATTTTAGATTGAATTCTCAATCAAGTGGAACTCGTTTTATGCAAGGTCCCTAATGCATGGACTAGGTCCTTTATATTTCTTTTGAGCTAAGGGATCGATGTTTAGATACATTGTTTGGAAATACCGGCCCAACGGGACCTCATAATGGAGATAAAATGTCAAGACAATATTACATCAGGGAGTGGTGAACGACACAATTACACAAAAGATTACGGAAGTTTACTTGAGTCCCAAATAGCAACCAGGCACCGGTTCCTCCACATAGGCGATCATCCACATTGCAACAGAAAACAGAGAGAGGTTTTTATATGTTGGCGAGACCGTTGCTCACGCTCTTGGGTAACACTGAGGAATCGACGTCATCATGTCGACGAGTCACGTCACTGACCAAGGCCAAGGTCAGAACAAGTCTGGCTAGCCTCCCTCCGCGTCCGCGAACATCTGAAATCGCTTCGGAGTTAAAAATCGGCATTTACTGAAGTTTCGGTAATTGGGAAAGTTTAACTCCGGCAGTTAATCTGCAAGCGAAACTTTGCTTTCAATAGTAGAATTTAAAAAAAGCTTCGGTACTCACCGAGACTTCGGTGAAGTGGGAACAGTCAAAGCGAAGCTTCGTCGAAGTTATAGGGTGGAGAACTTAAAAACCAGGCGGGCAGTTTTCAGTTAGCCTCGAACCCATTACTCAATATTCGCTTGAGGATAGGAATGTACTGTGTCTTCTCAAGTCATACGATAACTTCGATATCTAATCGAACTTAGGTAAGTGATGTAAACAGAAATTACCCTAATGGGAAAGCCACTTAAAAAGGCGAGGTGAACTACCTAGGATAAAAGACGGTGCCCAAACATGTGTGTCTCACCATAGGGGGCTTGAGTGCTATAACCCAAACTTATTTCAGTGCTGCGCATCCCATGCCAAATGGTCGCAAGGAATACGGAATTCGTGTGAACTTTCCGTTTTATATTATAGATTACACCATTTCGCACACTGGTTCAAATTTAGAATGAAAAAATAACCCTAGTGTCAGGAATGCTAAATGGTGACTATTTACGAATTACATTTATTTATCCTCAGTTTGGTTCTGCTGTCATACACCACTATAAACTCTTATGCAATTCGGTTGCAAAATCACGGAGAAGCTAAAATTTTAATGACAGTAAATTCTCATAGGAATAACCAACATCTGAACAGACAAACTGTAGCAAACAAATGCCCCGGATGCGCGGCACAACCTATGAAGCACGAGAGCAAAGTAGTTCACTGCTAAAGTTCTGTGTCAGTCATGTACGAATGAATACATGTAAATGCACGTTTTCAAGTGCGTTTAAAAAATTTTTGCTGCAAAATGGGGCCCGTAACGACAATTTCACAAAGGGTAAATCAACCACAAGCAGGCAGTTGACAAATTTTATCTTTAATTTTCTCTCTTCTCCATGTTTCGCTGTCTTTCTTTTCTCGACTGCTTTACCCCTGTGTCGGACGCCGGCAATAATGAATGCGTTTCGCTTGATGATAGGTGGGTCAAGCAGGCTGCCTTTAGGAAGTGGTATTCAAAAGTCAATTTACAACATGTTTAGACTGGATACATCATTTAAGAATATTGCCTATTGAAAAAAAATAGTCCGATGCCACCACAGAAAGGTTCGACTGGGTCTGGCGAGAGGGTATTAAAGTCAAGCTACTGTGTATGAGAATAGCGCATAACATGAATGAACATAAAAATCTTGAGGCTTCGTCAGTAGGGGGCAGTTACGTAGCCAAATTAATGTAGTGCACCATCATGAAGGGAACGATACGGGTGTCCCTCTGCCGTCTGTGAATGATTTGAAAAGTAATTATAGATGTAAAAGGCTCGTGTTATATTTATTGCTATTTGTAGATGGCGTGCTTCTAGCACGAAATTTCTAATTGCAGAATTCGATATTGCCATGACAAATAATAAATGTGCTATTAATGTTGGAGCGTAATGGGAGCTTCAAGTGATTATGTCAAAAACAAAATGGGAAGTCCTCCGAAAAGCATGCGCACTCGAGAAATTGAGAAGAAGTGGCTTTTCGAGAAAACTGTACAAACGACTCAATAATGTAATTAACAGTGTATTTACGAAAGCGCAAACAACTAACAAGACGACAATGGCAATTTCTGTACTATAAATATGTACTGATATCGCTGTGCAAATGTGATTAAATGTTTGACACAAAATATAGCAATATGAATTGCGGTATGTTGTATGAATCTGGTAATTTTGGATTTCGTCCTGCAAAGACGTTAAATCGTGGACCACAATCGGCAAATGTGTATTGTGACTTGACCATTTAGTCTCAAACGGTGTAGTGAGAGGTGTCAGCTTGGTAGAGAGTACAAAGATATGCTTAATATTGGTTAAATATTACCGAAATGCCAAGCCATGTAGTGTATGCTGAAATGTGCGATGCCAGAACAAAATACTTGTATTCGTTGCTGGGTTCTAGTTGTCAAACGATTATGTTTGTGAACATGTATGGTCTCGGTGTTGTTTGGGTATAACAAAGGCTAAGAAGCCGTCGTTGCAATTATAATAATGTTAATTTCAACAATGGTGCCTACTTTGCTATTTACAAACAGGATCGGAGAATCGGTATACATGTATTTTCTTCAATCATTTGACGTTCATAAAATTTTTACATAAGATGTTTACAAAAAATAATTTGCAACAGGTATCCCTCTCGCAAGATGTTCATGTTTATTAGCCCCAATGTGGATGCATGCCGCTTGTCAGCCGTGTATAAGTGGAAGTGTGGAATAAGAAACACGCTTTCTGCCCCAGACAAATCTACTATTCACATTTACGTGCGCAACATTTGCCTGGATGTAGGACCCTATAAAAGCGGCTAAATTAGGCCTGACTTTGGGACATATTTCATAAATGACTCATCGGATTTGTATGAAATTTTCAGATAGTACATACACTGATCTAAAAGGCGCGATTACGAATTGTTCTTAGAATGTTCCATTAATATGATCCGTGGGCTATCAAAAACGCTACATTTAGCATTTTTATGAAAGACATTTTAAGTCCCTTAAAGTGATAACGAAATGATATTAAAACTGTGACAGCCTTTTTGATGTCTCGCCCTAGTCAGTAATGCTTAATCGTGTTACTGATACCATGATTTTGATATCAATGTAAATGTACCTTACTTTTTACCAAGTTTAGTATTACTCGCTTAAGCGCAATTGGTAAAAAGTCAAAAATTAAAATCTCTAGACGTTCTTCTTTCAGAAAATGTACAATTTGATTGAGTTACTATGCATAATCACCTTCTAGATGTTTCGATGTGAAAAGAGTCGTTGTAATGATTCTACATAACCATATTTTTTAAGAAAACATTATTGAATATGTATTTGATAAGTGTTGTGAAACGTATAGCAGATTAACTTTCGCGTAGATATCCTTTGTATCTATGTATTGTCTGTGGGTCGTAGGTATTATACATTTTCAATGTCCACTAGAGGACAGTTACGTGAAATAAAACCTATGTTTGTGTGCGTGCGTGCGTGCGTGCGTGCGCGCGTGCGTGCTTGCGTGTGTGTTACTAGCAGATGAAATTTCAGAAGAAATTTTAGAAATAAGTATTAGCTAGGATCCCAACATATTCTGAATCCTAAGAACCGGTAACTGTCATTTATGTCCGAAAATCGCCCATTATTTTCTTTCCGCCTGAGAATTATATAAACGTGTCATATATGTAGCTTACATAAGTTTCGGTCGTGACCCTGGATGTCTGAACTCAGCAGACGTACACAATGCCGCACCAGCACTTTACTACAGGCAGTCTCACAATGCTTTAGGAGAAATTATACACCGCATTGTCTCGTATTTATATAATATTGACTCTCCCAGGTTGTGCGATCGACATTTCACTCGGACCTGAATACCGATAACTCGGACCTCGGCGGGTTATTTGGTTTCGATGGGAGATAGAACATTAACGTTTCTAGTAGCCAGCAACTGGTAGCCTCCAAAAGTGTTTTTGTTGGTTTGTAATCATGACAACCTCGAGCAAGTTTAAACATGCAATTAAGGCCGCCACTATGCAAAATTCATTTCTTCATTTGACATTATTTACTACAAGGTACTGTCGTCAGATTATTTTCAACGTTTTTACCCGCGTTTCTGTGTTCAGTGAATTTAATAGAGCTAATTTTGGGGCAGATACAATGTACACCGAATTATGCAAATTCAGGCAGCCATTCTTAAAATGTATACATCTGCTTTTGCGTATAATTGCGATATGGGACATCATACATATTTATAATTGCAACCATGTTGTTGTGTCAATTATTTCAATGAAGTCAGTTTACAGGATTTTGAGGAATAACCACAATTTCGCCACACGAGCGCCCCCAGCCTAAAATGTAGGGATGCAGGGGACTTGAATATTTGGGTTTGTGGAACTCATTACTAAAAAAAAACAGTAAACGGGGTTTGTTCAAGGCCTGTGCATTTTGAATTTGCCCCCCAAATGATATCTGGGAGAATTTTAGGGGGGGGGGGCATGTCCCCTTTGTCCTCCTAAATCCGCCACTGGTTTACACTGGCAGGTTGTTACACGTTGCATTTGCATTGTTATAAAGATCGCCTTTTATGAAATTCAGTTCTGCTAATATCTTACAGAGGGGGATACGTGTAAATTATTTTGACATTTGCACCCAATCATGTTCATGGTAAAATATTAATGAAAATCAGCTTGCGGGTCATTACATCATAAGGTAAGCTGTCCACCAAGGTTCGGCTTATCGTCATGGTAATTGACTTCTGATGGTTCGATTAAGGTTGAGACAGCTTTGGACGACTGCACAAAGAAACTGAAACACTGTGTGCTGTTAATATGATGAGTAACCCGAATTCATCCACAAATATCACACACCAGGACCCTCATAAGCGTGATCCTCAGCCCAGATTTACCTTAAATACAGCAATATCAAGCTGAACAAACTGTAAAGGTTTGTATGGATCTTTACAAAGCATAAACGTACATGTACATGTACATGTATGCTATTATGGCTGGCGTACAAGTGCTCAATTACTGTAATCAGTGTTCTGTCATCACCGGTTTGCCCACGTCACTGTATCTAAGTCCAACGTGCATCAAAAGGTAATGACCAGGCCTAGAACTTAATTTCAAACTGCACTTCACCATGTAACTGTCTAAAAAGGACTCAGGCTTCTTTGCTCTCATCAAAACCACGTTTTACCTTACATTGAACGGATTCTGTTTCCATAACCTTCAAGTAAACGGCAAATATTCCCATTGTGTTGATTTTTAGCAAGAATGCAAACCTAACACGATACAGAATGCCATGGGATTGATTTTAAGACAGCAAAAAACCAGATTCGATCATTATTTTTGATAAGCTTAACTTTCAAAACTGATTAAACCATTAAAAATCAAAAAGCTTTGCAAACAAACTAAATTTGAATACTGATATCATGAGATTCCTTAATGACAAGCATTTGTATCAAGTGAAATTTGTTCACGTTACTAAAAGGTGGTTTTGCTATGAATATGATTTTCTTTTTCGCTAATTCACGTGACTTTGTATAATTTATGTACAACTCTGATGAACGCTATTAGTGATTGCTATTCAAATGGTTAATTTTTGGCTGACAAATACAGGATTCCTAGTATTTTTATAATGTCAAAGGTTACATAAAACGAAAACGAAAAGACGATTCAGTCAGGAGACTGTAAGAACGTTTTCAGTTTGACGCTTGATGTTCAACATTCTTATCAAACGTAATTGAGCCCCCTATTCCTAACATGGTTTTGCTATAAACGTACATTTCTTTTTTACTAAATTTTAAGGAAAATATATTTCCATGTGACCTAATTAACAAAGTACCGGTAAGGACAAAAATCAAATTCTATAGCATTCACAAACTACATATATTGATAAATTCAGTGCTGCGCCGCCCATGTGGTTACAGGTGGAACAATGAGCTGCTAAAATAGCCCAATGAATGAAGGGATTACGGGATTACACAAGCACCACCATTGAAAATGAGCACATGAGAACGCACTACGGGTAGCTTTTGACAACACACGGAACACCAGAGAGAAGTGTACAGAGGCAGCTGAAACAACATGAATGAAATCGAGAATATTTACCACCAAATTGATGGCTTTGGATCCTATCAGATTAGAACTTTCATACTTGTTAACCTGTTGGAGTTTTGGGCAGCTATGGCCATGATGTTGCTGGTATTCACGGGTGCCAAACCCGATATGGTCTGCGGTATGGAGGGAAACGAGCAGAATGTATCCGTGCGACATGGTGTCTGGGAGCCTTCATACCTTCACCTAAACGCATCCAGGAACCTGACGAAGGACGTGTGTTGGGGACCAAATTCGATTTGCCCCGGTCTGCGGTATTCGGAAGAATTTTCATCGATTGTTACGGAGGTAATTAACTGTGCTTCCACCTCGTTGTTGAAATAATTATTATAAAATTTGTTCTGTACACAGCACTCTCAGCTCATCACTAACTCTTGGCTGACATGCTTCACTCAAGTGACACTTTGGTATCGCAGTCATGCTTCAGTGTCACATAGAAAATTAAAGTCAAACATTTGTCTAGGGGCATTTCTGACATCATTCTTACCAACGGTTTTTCTTTTCATTGTTGCACGAGATACATGTACATGTACATGTATGTAATCAATACCCTCACAAAGGTGTTTCTCTGCAGAGTCGGGATGTTTTCAGATCAGACTATGTAATGTATAGACTCTTGAGGTAAAAGTGTTATGTGTCTGAAATTAACATGTAGAGTTTGGTGTTTGAGTTCATGACGTGATACTTTTTATTCCTTAGGTGAAAAAAGAAGTGTACATGTCTAGGAAAAAGGTGGTATCAGTCACATGACCAAATTTTGCATCTAACACCTATTTTGAAAGGGCTTGGTGGAAAATAATTAAAAGCGCTTCCTAAGGAGAACTTTGCATACATCGTGGTATCTGGTTAGACATTTCTGAGTTACGTTGCTCCAAAGGTTGCCAAATTTAGATATTTTTGATGGTCTTAACATAACGGTTACCTCTTTGTGTTATTCTTACCGTACATACTCTATGATCTTATTGTTTGTTTGCTGATTTTAATGGCTAATACTGAGGCGTTGGCTATCAGAATCCATCACAGTATAAAACCAAATGCTATTACTTTTCCCTGACTCATTGGTTTGAAACACGTGAGGTTATCGACAACAGACCAATTTAAACAGTTGTAAAATCACTGACACTCTTTCACTGTTGACGAGCAAGTTTGACATGTAATAGAACTGACCAATAGACTAGCTTTCTGCAATCTCGCAATGGCCAATTAAATTCCAAGAAGGCAAGTTGGAAGGTGGACTGTAGTAAAACCCCGCAACTCTGTAGGGTATATAGGGTAAGACAGCAGGGGACTCGAGTCGAGTTTCTGTAGTGCACTACAGACGTTAACTTTGGTGTTGGCTTAGTAACAAAGCTAAACGAAAGGCTGACGTTATCTTCGCGGTTTACGCCGACGCATCTCTAGTAACGGTTTAACTCGGTGGTCTTAGAACATCAGAAACAATTCGTATAAACAATACTTTCTCTCAAAGAGCCGAGAAAGGTAAAACTTAGATCCGGACAGCCAAATATTGGCGAGAAGTTAAACGCGGACCTTGGGAGTTCAAAAACACAGTGGAGATGATGAATGAAATTGAGAATATTTATTGCCAAATTGGTGGTTTTGGGCCCTATCAAATTCGGGCGTTTGCCCTAGTAAACTTTATGGAGTTCTGGGCTGCCATGACTATGATGTTGCCAGTATTCACGGGTGCCACACCCAACATGGGCTGTAGCCTCGAGGAAAACAAGAAAAACGTTTCCCTGCAGCTGTTATCATACGTTAACTCGTCCAAGAACGAGACGATCGGTGTGTGCTTGGGACCAAACTTCATTTGCCCCGGTCTATGGTACTCTCAAGAGTTCAACTCGATTGTTTCGGAGGTAATTGGATGTGCTAGCTTGCTATTCTGTTGCTGCTAATGAGTTGCTGGAAATGGAGTATTTGATGAATTTGGATATTTCCATTGGTACGTAATTATTCCCCCCACGACGTTGTAAACACCGTACTCTTAATCTGCTAGTTAATACAAGGTGAGCAAAATACATGTAGCTTGTCAAAAACTCTCCCCAAAATAATCTCTTGAACGACTGAGTGACCTGGTTACTGGGAGATCGATGCTCGATGCTAACCTGTTCAAGTGGTACTACCCCGCAAAAGCCGAGTTTTTTGGTTATACTTACAGCCATGCTCCATCAACGTGTGCATGCGCTTTAAGGCTGAGATAAGGAGATCCGCTAACTTCTCACAATATGGACACGAACCAAAATGCTGTCGGCATACCTTTTTAGGGATTACGAGGGAATTTAAATTCTGAAAACTCCGGTTGTCTCCACTCTCACGACATCCCAGATCCGCTCCTGAGTGTGGTTGTACTATTCGAAGCGTGGGTTAGAGGAATATGGAGGCAGCCCACTCCTGTTTTAAAAAGACGCCGTTTCAGGGCTGTTGTGGTCGATCAGCCTCGCGGTATGCTGCATATTTATGAGTTTATTAGTTTATTGGATGCCACGTCCTATTCTATATGACCTTTTGTTGTCGGTACAAACAAAATATATTCTACCCCTGTAAACATGTTTGACTATCTCACGTGAAATGCTACCTGTTCAGAAAGAGTACCTCTTCGGGGTCATACAGTGTAGTTCTTGACGATAACTAATGTACAATGTATCAAGAGGACAATAAATAACTAGGAAGATTATTGTCACGGCGTGACAATAATGGACTCTGCGCGTGCGTATTAAAGGAATTGTTATGGGAAGTTACTGACAGCAACCCGTTTACCAATATGAAAATTAATTCTTTAAAATTGTAGGAGAAATTACATGTTAATATTTTGAAGACCTTTCCAGTAATTGACCTCTTCCGGTGCATTATGAGCCCCGATGAGAGAATAATTGTAAACTCGATTAAAAGTGTGGTTAATGCTAAAAATCACAGATGTTTTACTTTAAGCACTTCAGAATACAAGATGAATGAATTGGTCAAACTTTCAGAAGAAAAATGCACCTAATGACCCCATGGGTGCACCAAATGACCTGAAAATTTAGAATGCAAACTCAATCGCACTTAGTAAACAGATATATAATTTTGAAGTCTCTAGCTTAAAATTTTTGTTTGCACCCAATGACCTTTGACCTATTGTTTCTGATTGGTTAGGCCTATTGCAAAGTAAAATAGGGTTTTCAATTGGCATGTTGACTTACCCCAGTGTGCTAAAATTGAAAAGAATTCCTTGAAAAACGTAAGAGATATAACATTTTGACATAATTTCTATAAACAATTTATATGCTGTGATGTACACAAAATACGTTGGTAAACCTTTATTCAGCGACTTTGAATTGGTTGCATCAAACGTTTGTCTGAAATCTTAGGTCACTATTCAAGAAACATATTCGAGATTTTGTTGTGTATAACAGATATTTACGTCTACATTTTTTCTTGACAATGTTATCGTCATGCGCATACTGAATAAATTAACCAAGCGCTCAAGAACAAAGTGACGCGAAAAGACTTTGGGGTGTGTAACGATTTTTTAACAAGTCAAAAAGTCTTTTTGCGTGTCATTGTCTTTGAAAATGATGTCACCAAAGCTGATGGTCAACAGCGTTCGAAATACACGCTGACCCGGTGTCCTATTCCAGCCAAATTGCGGCCGATCTAGGAACTTTTAAAAGTTAGCTTGGCACCTGGGCCAGTAAATTTTCAGACTAACTGACCCAGCGTGCACATTTATTCGCTGAGGTTCGATCACTGATAGTCAACGAACTTCAGGGCAGATTTCGTAAAATTGTAACTTTGACCGAGATTATAGATAGCAAAATCTTTTGTGAGTTGCTGATAAGTTGCGGATTCCTTGAAAGGTCAAAGGTTAAACATTCTTAGATTATGGTTTGAGTAGTCACATACATGGGAGACAACTTTACCCAAACATTAGAACTCTCTGTAATAAGCACATTTTCGTAATTCTAGGCTACACAGAATTGTCGTGAGCACTTGACAGGGACCTCAGGGGTCTCACACTCCACTGAGTTATCCACATTATTTTGAAAGCACTTTACCCAGTCACACATTGTGTGTCATAAAAGAGATAATTAGGCATACCAGTGGCTGACGCAGCAATATACTCTCGTTTATCACATTAGTGTAGACTCACAGTTGAACTGTGGTTTTCTGCTGACCCCAGACCGTCCGGAGTTGCACCATATACCAACTCCGGACGGTCTCTCACGACGATTTAGCGTTATGAGCATTATGATAATATTTAGACTCGTGGGAAATCTGCAAAAAATATCTATACACACTTTTAGTATCTGGCTTTTCACATATTTAAAACAAAGTCTATAATAATTAGGGCTCAACGGATTTAAAATTATCTCAAACCTCATTTAGTCACCTTCATCCTAAGTCATACATCAAAAATAGGCTATGCCAACTAGTATACATTTTGTGAAAGAAAAATGACCCGAGTTTATAAAGCTATGTTTACAATCATGTGTCAGTGTTATAATAACGCTGATAGCTTTTAAGTAAAATTTTCATTTTTTTAAGAAAAGTACATTCATAACAAAATAACTCATGGCCGATTTTAAGGAAACTCTTTTTTAAATTAAATCTTCACAATTTACCTGTTAAGAATTTTCAATTACTCGTTTAGTCTTGTTCCTATGCCAAATTGACTCGCAAAACGTAAGGTACTTTTTGTAAAAAGTAGCAGTCGTATTCGTCTATGTTACGGTACGCAAAAACTAAGCCCATGAAAGCAAAACCTTCAGAGCGTTTTTGAGATTGGTGAATATATAAATTTTTATAATTGGGAAGCCGTTTTCGAGAACTCGTGTTCCTAAGTTCAAATTAAGTCGATTTGCCGAACCTTAGAGAAAAAGCGTTAAACGTTGCGAGTCCTCAAAATCTGACGGTTATTTTTTTAATTTACGGTGAAAAAAACTTGTATTTGGCAAATTTAACCTATAGAAGCCAAACCATATTCGCTATTTCAAAATTCACTCACAATGTCAGCTGGATTTGCCGTGCTTTATTAACTTAATCATCGCTAAAGCGTTGTAATTTTCTGAAATCAAGACGGGGTCAGCTATTAAGTAGTTCAACACTTCATTGTTCCACGTTACTACATGTACGTCTACCATACCAAACAAGTAGAAGTGGCTAGCAGCTAACAGATCATTTTTGATATTAAAAAATAAAGGAAACATGCTTTGACATCAGCAACAATTCAAAATCCTTGCGAACAATTAGTAAAAATCCCTGTTGACTGCCAGGGGTATGTATTTACAAAATGTTCTCCTAAAGCTTAGTTCTTAATGACAAACGTGTCGGTGGTGGCCGTACCCTTTTCTCCCAGTGCCACCAAACATGCTTCAATTGAACAGGATAATTTCACCAGACACGTGCATGACGCACTACTAGCGTCATCTGTGTAGGTTCATTGGAGGGGGGGGGGGGGGGTNTAGGTAAGGTAGGCAAAACGGCGTGCCTGAGTTGCTTTTTCCATAGGCTGCTCAGCACTGAAAAACGTGGGCTAAAGCCCCCCTAGAACCTTTTGATATACTGCCCATAGACCATGGGCTCTGGAGCACTGGGAAAAGGGGAGGGCTATAGCCCCCAGCCCCTTATGGTTAGCCGCCCGTGATTTCTCGATCAAATTCAAATTGCTATGTTTTTTTTTTCATTTTGAGCTTGGAGGGTATAAGTACACATAGTGGCTGATAGTTGTAAATCATGGACGCCATTCATACACAATATACCTTGTGAAACTGACATTAGAGGTCAGTGAAAGCAATTTTTGAACCCTGTTAAAAGTCATGCAACTGCTCCAAAAGGGCTGTGTTCAACTAAATACATGTTAAAAAGGTTACATATACATATTATACTCCTGACTGAGAAGATAATTTTTATTTCCCCCTATGGGTTAGTGATTAGCCACGCCTGGATTGTACTCTCCCAAGTGATGAGGAGCGTAAAACTTGTGGTAATATGTTTGCGAGTAAGGCGATGGTCACGTGTTTCAACATCAAAGACGCAGGGCACTGGCTTTAAGATGTTTTTTGCAGATTAAAGCAAAGGAAAACATTCACGCAAGGAAATCGATTTTTATGAAAACACTTCTACGGCAACTGTTTGAAAAAGGTATAAAAAGTTATACTCGTACAGCTCTTATCAACTCCGTACATTACATTTGTGTCTCGTTACTGTCGATTAGCTTATTCCACGATTTCCATGCAGATGTAGCGAGGTAGAAAACAAGACCAAATGACGATTTTAGTCCAAACGGACAAAACGACCTATTATCAGAAAACGGTTTAACCCCTAAACTTAAAAGCTGTTACCAAATACCGAACAATTTTTACTTATAATTCTACGCACATCATTGGAGTGCCAATTAATGAAACTCCGGTACCTGAGCTACAAAGGAGTATGGTGACCTGGTAGTTCAAGCTACACCTCAACGGTCGCCAGCTTTCACCTGCCATCCAGTTTTGACAGCACTTTAGTCTTTCAATTTTCCACGATGAGTGATACGTAGCGAGCAATTTTTACACGATAGTGTCACAACGCGGCATGAGTGAATGACGAAATAAGTCACTAACTTACTGTGGATTTATTTTATTTACTTATTGTGATATTTAAAATGAGTGTGGCCTCTTCAGTGATACCACTGCTTTCCAAGAGGGCCCTCAACAAGAAAACCAGTAATACAATACAATAAAATAATAAAACACTAATTAAATACAAGAAATAGAGATAGAGTAAAACAGGTTGAGAGTTAAGATAATGAATAAATGACGAAGGATGATGAAAATTGGATTAAGAGAGATGAAATAGACAAAGAGATATTATTAAACATTGGGAGTATTTACAACAATATACCTTCTTACGTGAATCACAGACCCACTAGAAACAGTGCGAATTGTAAGAAGTCAAAGGTGACATTTTAGACATCCTATAGTAAACGCAAGGTTTCAAAAGAAATCACGCTTCTCATGTTTTTTCATCCAGATGCAGAATGAAACATTTCGGTCAAAAACGTTTTGATTTTAAGACATTGTTAAAAGCTATATTTCCTTTAATCTTTTAGTGGGACTTGATATGCGACTTGGGGTTTGTGAGTGACCTCATCACCACAATACAAATGGTTGGGGTTATGGTCGGTGCCTTCGTGTGCGGACAACTTGCTGATGTTTTTGGACGGAAGAAGACTCTCTTCGGTGTTTACATTCTCATGATAGTGTTTGGGTTCGTCTCGGGATTCTCATCCCATTGGCCAGTCTATGCCGCCATGAGGTTTCTTACAGGAGCCGCTCTGGGAGGTTTGTACTTCGAGAATACATTCTTGTGTGCTTAAAGCTCCGCTACTTTTTGATAAAACGTTTGCTGGTCGACAGGTCTCTGAAAAAATCTCAAACATAATATAACTACCGCTACTACAGCGCGAGATTTGTCGGTATTTAGCAAGCATTGAAATAGTTCTTAGACGAAAACAAATGGGTACGTATTTAGCCAAGGTTTCCTGAGCCGAACCTAGTTTGTAGTAGTAAACTACATCGCAGCAAAATTTGGAAAAATTCAACCAGTTTAGTTCCCAAGTTTATTCTCCCATGTTTATTGCCTCTTTACATGTATTCGGAATCTAAGTTTAGCTTACCTTGTGTGACCTATTGTCCAGGTCATCAGAACATAACTGACCTTCAGGTTACTACTTTCTCAGGTCAAGAGGTCATTCACAAGTGCTGCTACATGTATAATGGCGTGACAATAAACTTGCCCACTATCTATAAACGGTAGAGGATTGTAATTATAATGTGTGGGGCATAAACTCACCAACAAGCATGTGAATTTAGTCAAATTTTTGGCAAAATTCCAGAATTGAAGGTACATCTTTTCTGAATGTAGAAACTGTAGATTTTAACTGTCTACTTAACAAAAGTCTGTCTTCATATGGCCGTGTTATTAACTTTTACCAAAATTTAGCCTTGAAACAATGTTTCTGGAAAGATAAAGCAACATCAGCAAGGCCAAACTTCATTTCACATAAATATTCTTGTATAAATTCCGAAATCAGTTTTCAAAATGTCCTTTTTTATTCTATGCAGCTTTTAAGGTGAAAACAATCATTTAAGCCTCAATTTTTATCGGTTTCTTATTCAAAAGTAATCCTGTTTTAAAATCAGTGTGGAGAAGAACCTGGATTGCATACTGTCTGTTTCAGTTGAGTCCACTCAGCTGTTTTTGAGATACGGTTTGGCAAAATTGCAAAATTATCTTCACTCATAACAACAAAGCTAGACATTAATTTTCAACTTGGAGATAATGGTTAATATCAAAAGTAAGTATAGGATGACCGTTAATAGGCAGATTGGATTTACAATTTCCCGCTTAAAAAATCGAAATAATGTAACATTCGATTGCCAATCACAAAAGAAAGACACGAAGTCGTTAGTTTTAAAACGGTTTATTTAAAATATGTTTTTACACACGTAACACTCTTCTTGAGTAAAACTGAGGATTGCAGACTAGTTTTATAAATAATGCAGCCAGAACATCACATTCAAAATCACTGTAAAGACAGGATATACAAAATGTGATAAAATTGTAACATTGATTAAAATCCATTTTAATACGGACATACACAAAGACAGAAAAGTGTATATCGCTGGCTACATAAGCTGTCACAACGTGTCCACAATGACCGGCTAACGTTGATCCCTACTAAAGGTGCTACCCGGTTAATCACTACTGTGTATCACACTATGTAGTTCACATGGAAACTTGCATGTCTATCATTATATATCTATGAAATAAAAGTAAAATACCTACAAAAATACTACAGAGCACAACTGCATGTAAGCGGCAGGCATCCAGTCTTTCTGCAAATAATCTACCGCAAAATGTCATATACAATGTAAAACGTCGAGTACACAAATCGGGTAACCTAGGTTAATAGTATACAAAACATGACTGTCATTAAGAAGGCTTAAGTCAGCACCATATCAAAGTTGCTCATCAAATCTCCTGTAGCAAATCAAAAGGACACGTAACATTTTTGTCTGCGATGTCAGGAAACGGTGGATACACATCTGCTCAGTAAATGCATTTAAAGGCCCTTTCACACTGATTTATCTCCGGTCTGAGCGGAGTGATGACGTATACTGCACAGTTACATGTAACTGCAACGTTCATACTGACTTCAGTAGTTAACGGACATCGAAGGAAACGGTACATGTAGGTGACGCTGTTGTTATCGAAGTAATCGCAAGGTAGCGCTGATGCATCTCGTGCACGCCAAGACAATATGGGAGCATAATCTTGTGTTACAATAATTCATACCCTACAGGTAAACTGAAATAATCTATACAACTAAACGTACAGAATTACCCTCACTGATGTTACAGTGAGACGCTTTCTAAAACGACTCAGTCATACTAGTAACTAGAAGTCCGAGTGTGGTAGCCTCGGGTTCCAGAGCCAAACGACCCTTCTGTTCCTAACCAGCGAGTGACAATTGTTTGAGTTACTGGTTTAGATTACACGGCACTAAAATAAACAATAAGTATACTAAGGTAGTAACAAACAGCTTACGCCTTTCTTGTTCCTGCCGTGGAGGCACTCGAACGTGGATTTTGCTCGACCAAATTGTATTTGCCAACGAGCCGACTAGGAAGCTGACAACATAGCCATCAGATCACTTGACATCCCCCCATATGCCGCAGCTGGACCACTGCCTGCACCTTCTTGCTGAGCTTAAACACCGCCAAAATAGCCGCTTATTCTTAGATCATCTTTCTTGGAAGTGCCCTACCACGTTCTTGCACGACGAAGTTAAACTTTCGTTGAGTCACTACCGTAATTAATGCGCGGTTGAAATAGTCAGTAACAAAATATACCAACGCAGCAAAATGTGATATATTATGTGATACTAATCGACAAGAATTTTTCAAAGGTCTTTAAACACACGTTTTGCTCAATTTGCGAACTTGTTGAACTGAATGTCCTAAACGAATCGAAAAGCGTAGACAAATATTAACACGCTCTGAAGTCCAAAGCCGAAGTGTTTGAAGAACGCCTCAACAAACAACAAATTCAAAAGTGTAAAGTATAATTGCAGTTTTTTTCGTCACAAATTCAAATAAAATACCAAAAGTGATCTCCGTCTAAAAGTAAGAAGTGTTTTAACAATTGAAACAACTAGGCTGAGGTAATAGGGTTTTATGACCGTACTGTGTTCACAGACCATACAATGGGGCTAGTTACATGTACGTATAGAGGTCTTATGCTGAAACATCCATTTCGAGGATGTCTGTAGATACGCTACCGTAATCAAACTTAAAACTTTTGAAAAATGCCATTTGAATATTGAAAAGGGTCCAATAATGCACTCCAGTGGTATTAATAGAAGTGTAATTTCGACGAATACAGAAGCACTTATTGTAGTTCGGGTGTCATGTAGCGTGTTTAACAGTCACGCAAAATCGAGAGGGGTCAATGATACAATGGATAGCTACACTGTAGGTTCTATTGACCGAGAAAGGCCATAGGCAGAATTGACCTATCACCAGGATTTTGAGTAATGGCTTGACTTCATAAGGCGCCATTTTACCCGTCAAACCACACCTTGCCGGGTAAAACTTATTGTTTGTTTGTCGACTTTTCGCAAGGAGGCGGAGATTGTGATAGGTCAATTTTAAAGGTTTTGCCAATGTTACAACAAAAATACTATTATGGTTTCCTTTCGTGGCAGGGTTACTCGTTGTATCGTTTATTGTTCCCATGGAAATCATATCGCCTGGGTGGCGGAACCTGTGTGGTTGTCTCGGTGTATGGGGCCTTGGAGTTGCTTGCTTGGCCCTTCTGGCGTACCTATTGCGGGATTGGCGACATCTATCGATGGCTTCTACAGCACCAGGTTTGATCGTCCTATTGTCGTGGTGGTAAGTATATGCGTAACGCAACAAACGACAATCGTAAAGCACGCCTTATTACTATGTTACTGGGGGATTTTGCTGAAGTAGAGAAGAGGCGAATGAATATGTAGGACGCAAATTGTGGTCCAAGAAGACAAGGGGGCATTTTAATTTATTTTTAAACGCGCTATGTCTAATCATTGCACATTAAAAGGGTCTTTTCTCGAAGTCAACATGTTTTCCAATGCAAGCGGCCACGAAGAAGACGTGCCTCCTGGAACAGCTTGGTGGGCCTTAGTCTCTGGTCCCACGTGATTAGCCGCCATTACTTTTTGAAAGGCTTGCATTTTTCATTCTATTTTTGCGAACAAGTGAATTTAAATTGACCAATCTAGAGTTGTTTCTTTGTGTTCCCAACCGGAACATCTTATAAATAGACACGTATATCACATCTGAAGAGCGATTGACTTTGAAGAATCAAAGTAGCACAAAAGCTTAAGGTTATGTGAGACACTAGAATAATTTCAGATTTGACTATTTTCGGAATATCTAATCTCAAAAATGGCCTCTTTTTAGAAGCCATGCTTTGTGCGCTGTTCTACAAAAGGATGTTTGAATTTGTTTTTAAAATTGTTATTTCATCTCGAACATATACTTTTAGCCAACGAAATGTGACCATTTTATTGATGTGTTTTGCTATGAATATATCGCAAATTCTCTGGAGATGTCCCGAAAGTTGCAAATGGGACCTTTGTCAGAACGCACGATAGAGCAGTCGGATATGCTGTTTGACGGTCAGTTATGCACCTAACTTTCAGAAACCCCTTTGGACGCAGTTACTACGCACGCATTACAATGACCTGAAAACACATATGTTGATTCATTGTTAAAGTGGTATAGTGGAAAATGTTTCTGTACATCAACCGGTGTCTCCGTCTTCCCTTGGTGTCATGACTTTTGATCTAAACTCCTATTGTAATGCACAAGGAAAATATCACATTTCCAATGTCTCCACGACAATAAAGTAATGACCGAAAGATATTGTTAAGGACAGAGGCTGGTAATTTGTTAAAGTGTTTGGCTTCTGAAAATTGAATTCCTCGTGAAAAGTAAATGTTGATTAATTCTTCCGCCGACTAAATACTGTACGAGAAACGTTAGCGAAAACGCTGTGCTGGGTTATACATGTATTTCTCCACGCCAGTTTTCAGTCAATGCGTGCACATTGAGATGCATTCATTCAATGTGGTAATTGGCATTTGTGTTGCGACAAACGGAAACAAGACTGAGCCTGGCTACTAACGAAAGAATGGTCGATATCAGGCCTCTAAAAACCGGTAACATCTGGAGTACTGAATATACGGGAGACTCCAAAATTTAGCCTTTGTGTCCTTATTTTCGCTGTCATTGATAATTTGTTTCTTCAGGTGGATTCCCGAAAGCCCGCGATGGCTTGTCATGCAAAATCGAATGCAGGAAGCTTGCGACGTCATTAGAGCCATGGCAAAATGCAATAAAAAACCTGTGCCAGATCTGTCCGGCCTATCCGCGTATGCCAAGGTCTGTATAAAAACGATAACGCCATGTGAGGTTGTGCTCCTAAATTTGTCATTGATGCTTAACTAGACTTGTATCGGATCTTAGTATTGGCATTAGTGTAGAAGACATTGATATTCCGACCTGTTTACGTAGGATCTCCGTGAGACCCTAACCACAGCCTACAGTGTATGCCTACTACATTGAAATATACGTGTGAGATTGTGACGGTTAGAAAAACATGTACGACAAGAAGCCATATGGGACAACGTTCTCAAGTGATTTGGTCTGACGTCAGATGTCTGTCCAATCTTTTTCCGGGTCAAACAGTTTGAGAGGATTTCTTATTAAAGGCACATAGAAAATCAGAGGATTTACATTCAGGAATTTGTTTTGACCCTGTTTTCTCATTTTCCAAAAGATACACGCATTCTAAAGTGCAAATGTTTGGAAAAACTCCTCCCAGTTGCAACGTTGAGATACAGTGTACATGTACATGTATGAACGTGTTCTAGACATTTTCTATAGAGAGTCTACAAACCGTCCTTGACCGGGACTAAAACCCCAGTCTCTACATGTCCTTCAAAAAGGTTATACAAAGTTACTCTGTATTACACTGTAGATGGACGCAATTTCTACATGTAACATTTGCTAACGACAAATTGCTCTTTCTCCAGAAAGAAAGAGAGCATCAAAAAGCCATTCGAGCCTACAGTTACTGGCATTTATTCAAAACAAGGAAAATGGCGAAGATAACTTTGCTGGCTATGTACGCATGGTAAGAGTTCCGTATTAATTTTGTGAGTGAAACACTGATAACGTTTTGGATACACAAGTATTCAATTATTGAACGATGCCAAAACCTTCATTCATTAACGAATACATGATTTGAAATGGCGTGGTGTCAATGTTAAAGGAGAATACCACCCGGTATATTTCGTTTTTTACCGTCTTAATCGGGCTATATCCACATAACCTCGTATACTGCCGATCTCATATCTGTGAGGAGTACACGACGCAGCGACGTCAGTGGTTCTGCAGCTGTGTATGTGCCGCCATGACGTGGCGTATCGTTCCCTCTAGTACGAACCGTGAAGCTGTGACGAAAGCGGGTATATCGTAATTTTCGATTTTCTCGGGAACTTGAAGTGCTTCAAGAGTGGTTCGCGGCAGTAAAAAATGAAAAGCATGCCGTTGTCACCAGGTACATGCATGAGTCGGTGAAATATTTCCGTACCTGTGGCCGTCATTGCTTTGTTTCAAAATTAATTATTTATTCTCACCCTAACCAACGTTTATTAAAGCTGAAACAAAGTGTCTCGAAAGACAGGCTCAGCAGACAATTTGTAATGCCTTTTTAGTGTTTGTGAGTGCAAATGTTTTGAGAAACCAACACTGAATGAATCATATGGTGTTTCCAACTTCATATGCAATAAATGTAACTGACCGGGCACCGAGGCCGTGTGAGTGCATGCTGATTCAGTGTTTGCTGACAGTAAGCTGTTGTGAAACAATAACCGTATTTTACATGCTATAGTCAGACATTAAGGGAATCTTTTCTTAAATATATATCTACATCATTCGAGTCATTGTTATTGTACACCTTTTGCCCTTTACGGTTCTGTGGAAGGGCAATCTGGCTTCGGGTCTCCTGATAGTTATGTAAGTAGATTTGCAATTTTCCGACGTTTTTGCCAAAATATTCACATACACATTAGTTCTTTGGTTCACTAGTCTATTCGTGACCGGAAATTCTAATGTTTAACTTTGGTAGCCGACTAAACCGGTTGGTTTATGTTAAACTTCGTGATGTCTCCAGATTTGCCGCCGGCGACAGGCCTACTCGGGTTCCGAGCCAGTGGTTTATAACGAGTGTTTTGAACTAAAAAATTCGTAAGTCTAAAATTACAACACACGGATATGCTCTCCTGTCTGAAAGTTTCACGGAAGAGTAATTTCAATTTCTAACCGAACAGATCCAAACTTCCCGTGATGGACCACTGTAAGCTGGTCTACAGAACTACGTAGGCTACGATATGTTCAAAATGTCTATAAATCCGTAACAGCGACATGAAAAAACTCGTTTGATTAAAAATTCAATGTATTTTTAATGGCTTCGCATCGATTTTTGATGATTTCTTGGTGTAAAGCGATAAAGTAAAGCGCTAAACTGACACCACCAAGCGTGCTGTGAACCGCTGAACAGACCGCGTTAAAACCAATGACGTCATTGCTTAATTTCAGTACCTCTGTCGGCCGTTTGGTGTCAGGTAAAAGAACTGAACCTGCTGTTATCGAGTGGAACTAGGCTATATAAATTGATACAAACTACGATGTTTTTTCCCGGCATTCTCTACTCTAATGCGTAGACCTAATGTCGTAACTACATGTACAAATAACGTGATCGGCACTGAGCGTGCTAAGCATTTTATTTATGAGATACAAAGACTGCAACTGCCGCAAATTAAACACAATTCGTAATCGCTCATAGTGGAAACGCTTCCTAGACTATAAAACGGAAGCACTCTGAGAGAACGAAATTTGGTTATATCGACTAAGGAAGCCAGTATCAAGACGATGTCAGTGTCGATCAACAGGCGCCAACGCCGAAACACCAACGGCGATTCAGAAGATGACCTTGAAGACCACGACGTGCATGTAGCCGCCGTCATTTTTTTTAAACACAGACAATGCCACCAGAATCACAGATAACAGTATGGACGAAGGCGAAAGCTGAAGCCAAAGCACGAAGCCAAATTTGAAACCACCACCAACGCTGATAAACGACATCTCATCATCGTTGTCGTCAGCAGCATCAAAAAACGGTGATGACAAACGGTGATGAAACATGCTTGTACAGTAGAATGGAGATAAATCGACAACCGAAGCCACAAAAAGAACGCTTGTCAAAGCCACGTACCGAATTCATTACGTACTATTCTCATGGAGTGAAAAATCAAGACATCCCCGCTATCACGATCTAATCTAGAATCACGCTCAATTAAACGTGTCAAGCACGCTTTTTGTGTCGGAACACAATATTGTGGTTAAGCTGGCCAGAGCTTACAGTCACCCAAAGGAATCAACAGGTGAAAGTTAAGTCTATTTTCCCTTAAAGTCAACCGTTTCCTCCATTCGAAGTTTTTTGGTGAAAGAATTCATCATTCCGTGTTCGGTGTCCGTAAGTTGGGTAAGGTTTTTGAGGATGGCAACTTTACGTGTGTGCAGCAGTTCGTTTACGTTAACAGCGTCGCATTTGATTTACTGCAGTGGTAATCCCTATAGCTGTGTGTAAGTGGAAGGTTCTTGAATATTCGGTTATATCATTTTGTTGCATTTTTCTCATACGATTTTGATACTTAATTTTGAATAATCATATGACCACAACGTTTTGTTTTTGGTCCAAATCGATTCACATATGCCAAAGATACGCCTACATATCCACATTAAAAGAAGGTAAACATTTTCATGGAATTGTATAAATGCGCATAAAGTTAATGTTATTACACTTCGTTTAATTGCCGTGGGCTTTAGAGTGATCTTTTAAATTGCCACAAGAAGACTTTACTGTGTAACCATCTGCTTTCCAGAAAAACTTAGGCAAAATCGACCTCCCGAATAAAGAAGTACAAGAGTCCTTCAATACTTGGCCCCCTTGATACTGGAATAAATTAAATTGTACCACCAAAAATCACTATACCAAGAAAAAAAGCTAGCGTTACAGATGTGCCAGACACTATCTGCACACTTTACAATTGTTCCATTGAAGAAAACTGTCTGTGACCAAATGTTTTCTTGCTGGGTCTTAGTCCATAGGTGTGTAAACAACCAACCCTAGTGGACTGAGCTCAGACCTTGAGCGAAATGATTTGAAACACATCTGTTTCACATCCGTTGAATGTCATTTGCAAGTAGTACTTTTAAATAGCGGTTACCGTTAGGCGACCTGCTTACAACATAATTGCTGGATTACTTGAGCATCAAATGAAAATAGACAATAAGAGAACTGGACTATGTAAACATTTGTTTGCCTCTGTCAAACTGATGACAACAAGGCTGTTTCCCGACTGGCCGACCAGGCAGATGATGCCAGCGCAGTAGTAATGATTATAAAAAAATAACCAGTAACTCATCTACAACGAGTCGCACCTAGAAGCGGATGGCACACTTCAGTACCCCTTGAGGTTTAGATATACCTACTTAGACACTTTTAAAAGAATACATCTAAGCACTGCCGAGCAAGAGCTACAGTAGAACAAACATTGAGTCCCGGCGTTGTTAAAGTCATTTGCCTCTGATTTTCGTCCAAATTTAACAGCCTTTTACGAGTTATTTGGACAATTCATGAAGACAGAACTATGAATGCAACATGTAGCGCGCGATTTAATAGCTGAGTTCGAGTTCTTTGTCAACCTTACTTGCAAATGACAGGAGAGGTCCATGGAACACAAGTTACACGTAGCTTGAGACGAACACTGAAATACAATTTTGGAAACGTTTCACCCTAATCATCAGTAAATCTTGAAAAACTGGTAGGGCACAGTTTTTGAAGCTCTTGATGGTATCTATGAATATGACATCGGCATCATCTCGACAGGTGCTCTCCACGCCCTTTGATGCAGTGGTAAACCTATTCCAAAATAACCAATACAAATCTTGGTGCAGTGAAGTTTCATTAAACTCTGACCAATTTTCCACTAGCATACTTCTTTATTGAGACGAAAATTTGAGTTCTGAATGAAGACTGTTGGTTAAATATTGGTGTGCTAATCCTGTATCACATTAAGGATTTAGATAACCAGAAAAAGAAATTTGATTACCAATTCCAAAATCATTTGCCTCCAGATGTTCAATTTTGATAAACTGTATATTGGTACATTCTGGTGTGTCCTTTCACTGGTTTAAAACTTGATGTCGCCTGTTACTTTAGGTTCACGTGCACGGCAGTGTATTATGGGATCAACTTAAACATGAAGAATCTTTCAGGAGATCGCTACGTCAACATTTTTCTGACTGGCATCGTGGAAATTCCAGCGCTTTTGTTCGTGTTTTTCATCAATAACAAGTAAGGATGGACGTACTATATATTATTCTGTTTACAAACATTTTTGTATAATTTTTAGACCTTAACTTAAGCCGACTGATTTGCGTAGGAGTGCTGGCTACTTTGATTGTTAATCCATAGCCGTTCGTGCAGGTACGTTGGCACTTGAGACTTATAACTGGGAGAATTTATCTGCCAAAAAAACGAGAAATTAATCAAGCCACTTAGGCTCATAAAACATCGCCGGCACAGGACTTGACTTCTGCTGTCAACAAGATAGCAGAAATCGTCATCGACTCGAAAAAGCACTCCGTTGCGAGTCCATAAATGTGACAGTTACGCATTCGCTGTCACTTGTCTTGCCGACTCATTCAGCAACAATAAAGATAGATTAGGGATTTTTTTAAACTGAGCTCGGATTCGGAGTTCAACCTTATCTATTGAAGTGTTTAAAAAGACAGAGGACATTTTCAACGCACACTTGCTTTTTGATCACGTGACTCGTTTAGCTCCTAACTGCGGCGTAATTTCTCATGATATTGTCCAATCGTACACCAGTTCTTGTGACCTATTTATTAATCTTTATCCCACAGAGCAGGACGGAGGTACACATCTTCCGGACTTATGTTGACTGGAACAGCCGCCATGTTCACAATTCTTGCCCTTGACATTTCAGGTAATGTAATACTAATATTACTTCTACTCCTCCATCTACTAGTACTACTATTACTACTGCCAGTGCTAACACTACCAATACCAATACCATTAGCATTACCGCACCACGTACTATCCCTATTATTACAACTACAATCGCTGCTTCTACTGTAACTGCTACCATCACTAACACTACCAATATCATTACCATTACCGCAACACGTACTATCCCAACTATTACAACCATCGCTGCTACTACTGGTACTACTACTATTGTGGTAATATATTTACTGCTACTACTACTACGACTACTGCTGCTGCTGCTGCTTCTGCGTCTGCTGCTGCTGCTACTTCTGCTACAACAACTGCTACCAGTAATGATACTGCTGTTGTCCCTGCTACGACTAAAGAGTTTCTAGTAGTTGAAGCACTTTATTTCCTATTGTTATTCCTACGATTATTGCAATTATGAACAGCCGCCATAATTCCGTTGCTTTATTACATATTATGTAATAAAGCAACGGAATTATGGCGGCTGTTCATAATTGCAATAATCGTAGGAATAATAATAGGAATTAAACAAAGCTATTACTATTACTTCTACTGTAACTGTTACTATTACTATTGCTATCATTATTACTATAATTTCACTATTATTACCTTACAAAAAATTACTGTTATTCATACTACTTTGTTTTATCAACTTGGAATCAAGCTGAGATTACTACGTTCCTACAAGCGAGGGACTTGTTTATTTCCAGGAAAGCTAAATGAACTACCAGGCCTTACAATCGCCATCGTTATATTTGGTAAAGGTGCCATATCAGGAGGCTGGGCAGCTACGATGATTTTTTCAGCAGAAAGTTTTCCCACTGTAGCTAGGTAAGTGTTAATAATAATCTTTGGCCATTTCGGATCGGTTAACATATATTCATACAAAGTTTAATTTTTTGCGACCCATAATTTCGGCTTAAAGAAAATATATTGTGTATTTTAAGCTCAAAAGGCGAGACCTGAAATTCCAAACAGATATTGGCTATTGTCTTGCACTCCCACAAACCATACAAAAACGACGATTAGTGTGAAAGCTGGAATGGGGCTTGGAGACACAAGATTTCAGGGGCCATTCATATATTCACGAGGTTCAGGCACAGTAGTGTGGGCATGGTAGGGTATTTCCCTCCTGGACACAAGTTGCCATTTGTCCTGCAAGATTGAAAAAGGTCTTGGAGAAATAGAGAATAATAACGATGCATCTTGTACTGAAACCTATTCCACAGAGGAAAGTAAGACACCTCTGGATATTGCACGAATCTGTAAAAAAGTAGGTATCAGCATTGATCTACTGTATTGAATCCCAAGGTCCATCCCAAAGACACAAATTTGAACATTAGCAGTGACGGGGCTGTTACTCTAGCAGTAAATGAGACAATAAGCATTGGACAGGCAATGCTATCAGACTTCGAGAAAGGCTAGCAGTACGCAAGGAACACAAGTAGGTAATCACTGATGGGAATCTCTTTCCCTTGATGTAGAACAAGAACATTGTCACTAGGTATTATTTGGGGACATCCCACGAAGAAGCCGGCTCCATTTTCTGCATCAGGACGTGAAATGTGTTTTTCGGTTGTTACGGATGACATATACACTGTATGTATTCGTGCTTCGTGTGCATTACTATGACAAGGTGCAGCTTTAAATACCACAACCACGAAATCACCTTGTAAGCGTAGAACTGTCACAGACATAAAAGTTGACAGTAGAAACGTGTAGTGGTATTGTGAAGGTCTCATCCTGCCGCTCGATGCACTGTAGGGATGCCGTAACAGGGTGGCATGGCACTATGGAGTTGGAAAGGGGTCCATCGTCAAAATAATGAAGGCAGAACATGAACTGTCTGCCCTAGGCACTATTAATGCGCATTTTTGTGATGTCACAAAACAGGACACTAAATGTATGTGTGTCTGTTATGGAATGATAAGGAACCTGTGTACAGTGTACTTGTATGGGGAAGAAATAACGGCAGGGGATATATATGAACGTCCGTCGGCCACCAAACTGTGTACTCTTTGGGTGGGAGAAAGGTGTTATAAACAAATAGCACTCACCATTTTCAATTCCGGAAGGTGTCCAACTCGCCCCTATTAGATACTGGAGATGATTAGGTGTGTAGCAAAGGTCACATTCCATGTAATTCAAGCAGATTCAGTAGGATCGTCAATTGTCTCCCCTGCACAACATTTCGGGCATGTTACACAGCAGTGTGGTTACTTTCTGAGTCTTCAGTTGAATTAGCATTTGGAACTTTTTGTAACAGTGCTCTATACGATAAGGTATATTGTATTGAGTTTATGCAGTTAAACATTTTGGTCATCCATTAGATCTACCCTGAGTATCAGACAATTCCAGAATTTGTAATGAGTGTTATACATTACACACAGTGCACTGTTTTTATTTGATGTAATCAGAAACGAGATTAAGTTCATCCGTACAAATACCAAAATAGTATAAACATATTGCCCCCCCCGTAAGAAAGTTACCAGCAGAAACAGAATTTTTAATTATGGCGCCTTTGTTTGCATAAATTATGCAAATTTATCATGCAACTTGTTAACTGATATCGTTAACCTTATTGACCATGTAGGAACATACAGCCTGTAGGTTCGAATATCATGATTCACCTGTTGTACTGGGTACCGCAGTTGTAAACACAAGTAGCCTTAATTTGAATCAATTGTGCAAATTTGCATGAAGCATGCAATTTTTCATTCAAAAACATGCAAACTGATTTCAGTAAACTAACTTTCCATCAAAATGGAGGTGCAAATAGGATCTTTGGTTCCTGATACCGTAGCTATAAGTACATGAAGAATTTGAATAGACGCAGCCTTAATTTGCCTAAATTATGCAAATTGACGATGTATCCACCAAAAAAATTGCAACATAAAATTCTCGGACCGTGGAAACAGCGGTGAAAACTTCAAAGTCATGTGCCTGCAGTGCCTTTTGAATAAAGTAGAAGCAAATATAGAATTTTGCATAATGGATACCTTAATTTGCATATTTAAAAGATTCCAAGGGTTGCGATCGGTCTCCCCTTAAATTTTGGTTACTTAACCTTAAGGTACATGAAACAGCAAAGAAAAAACTTTATCTGGCAAACCCACTATCAGTCGCCTGGCTGATACATGTAGATGGTTATTTTGTATTAGCATGAATTTATGATAAAGTTGAGAATCGCTTGGGAGATCAGTATTTTAGACAATATCACCTCCTGATTTCAGAAACATTGGATATGCGGCTTGCTCGGTGTCTGGTCGAATCGGAGGTATCCTTGCCCCGCAGATAGTGTTTCTGGTAAGTTTGGTTCAAAGCACCATCTACGTGTGAAGCGCAGACTACAGCTGTACAATGGCAAGCAAACTCCTACATTAAAAGGAGGACATGATTAACGAACGGGGTATAAAATCTTCAACAGCAGGCGCGTGCAACTGACACCAAATAATCACAAAAACAGTTTTCCCGTCATGCCGGCTAACTCCGTTAACATCAACATTACTGGTAATCATACTGATCATAGGGTGGCGAAGATTTACATGTACGGTATGTACAAAATGAATACCCCATCATACAAAATTCCTGTTAAAACCCCTTCAATTATTGTTGAAGACTAAATGACAAGTTTGGCTTCCGTCCAGCCGCCATGACGGGGAATTCCGGGTCATTTTGTCTGAATACTTTTTGTTTGTACATGTACTGTACTGTTAACTACATATGTATAACGTCGAACACAAGTTTGATATGATAATGGCCTGGCAAAACGGCGATTGGTTTAAATTTTTCGGTGCGAATGAAGCGAACAGGGTGCACTGAAGTTTGACCCAGAGGACCCACTTCTGAATCAACGCCCGGACAGTATAATTCATTTTACCGTGCTGTCGGAAAGTGTGGTGACGTCGTCATCCGTGATTGCGCTTTTTTATTCCAACGCTTGCCACTTCCCTAAAGGAAATAACAATGGCTGAAAAAAGGTGTAACCAGAAAAATTACTAGTTAATGTCTACTTTAGGAAATACGTGGCTAACAGGCTGACGAAATAATTTTGTTTTAACAATAGGCCACCGCTATATTGTTTGTTCCCAATCCGGTGTAGCTGTTAGGGATGTGACGGAGTTATTTTGCTCCTAAATTGTTCACAACGCTCACGAAAGTAAACTCTGAAGGTACTTTTCCTTTGTTTTCAGAACGAGGTGCACACCGCCCTACCGTACATCCTGTTTGGCTGCCTTGGAGTGTTCTGCTGTGTAGGAGTGTTGTTTATACCGGAAACTAATAAAACGCCATTGGCGGACGCATTTAAGCATGATGACTCCGAAAACAGAACGGTTGAGATGGAAGCCTTGAAGAACTCTGAGATTTGATGCTGACGACATTGGCCAGTAGTCTCTTACAGAGTCTCAGCTTTTGACGATCACCAGTTAATGGAGAAAGTTGGGTCTCAAAATGCGGGGCCCTGTTGTTGATTACTTTGGAAATGTACATATTATTCTTCTGAGCTATGAATATCTGTATACTCAAAGCTGTGCCTACATGTGCGTTTGAAGGTCAATTACTGAATATAGTAACATGACCTTGTGTGTATTGTCACTAGATGATTAGTCATAATTTATCAAAACTATTTCACCACAGCTGCTTCTCACGTGACCACTTAGATGATGACGTGTCATTTTTCAAAGTTTTTTATGATAGCAATCTTAGCGTGTTGTATTTGGAACTTATATAGGACTTGTGACCAGAAGGCAAATCAAAGGCTCAAAGTGATCTTTAGTGAAGGTTTTCTACGATTCATGTGTGTTGTAGGTGCTGGGATACAAGTATATAGCATTAGTACGCAAAATTATTATATTCTGGCAAATCACGTGATCACGACGGGCTCACTAATCACTCGCTGGTTCCTGCCTGCCGCTAGGTGGTAGCCAGCAGGCAATAGCAATCGCTTTATCATTGGTTGATGTAACCTCGCCAGTCATTGGTTAGCTTTACAACAAAGTGAGAAAATGGCGGACTATGAACGATTTTCAGTTTTGTCATGCAAGTGGCGCATAGCGGCAACTACATGTACTTCGTTTCTGCAGTGATATTTTTAAAGCACATGCATACACAATAAACACGCAGTAATCTGGCCGATTTAACTTGTACTGAACTTACACTGTATGAATAGAGGACAAAAGTCTGCTACAGTAGATGAGAAAAGTGCACTGCGAAAAGGCGCAACCATAATTATTTTATTCACATTTCTTGAACATGAATTTTAAGCACCGATTTGTCTGTATTACAGGTCACATTTACACCACCTTCATCAGTTATTTCAGTTTGTTTGCGTAAATCGCTGCCTGTTTAGAATTCGACCAGCCAATCAGAAACACCTGTATAAAAATTCCCGAGGAAAAATAATTAGTGATACTTGCGTGTTGGCTACCACCTAGTGGCACGCGGGGAACCAGCGAGAGCTTAATCACAGATTATGTCAATATAGCGTTCGTTTGGCGTCTGATCAGAAAAAGATGGCCGGACGTCTGATCTGCCGTATGAAAAAAAAAAATCTCACGTGAACGCATATCAAACGTTGGGTTTGTCTACATATCATCTGAACCGATATCAGATGGTAGGTCAGAAATCTCCATTTCGACACATGATTTGTAGTCAGGCTCTATCAACCCACGGTGATCACACATCACATCGGGGTCGAGTTCAATGTCTCGCAGTGAGAAAAATCGAGCTAAAATCACGTCCTCTTCTTGAAAGCACACGGCGATGTCTCGCGGAATCTCACGAAACTAACTTTTTCTAATGAGACACTGGCGTTATTGTACTCGACCGTGATCTGAACGTCATAAGTGGCCAACTGAGTAAGGACATCAGGGATAGGACAATGGCTGGGATGGGGACGCCCAACGTCAGAGGCAACTACTGACTGCGACAAAAAAAATTAACAGTCAAATGAGGAAAACACAAACAGGACTGAAATTTACGAAATGTTTATCTTTTTAGGAAATGTTTTGACTGATAAAACTCGTTTGTTGTCCTCAACTAGTGAATGTAAAGAGAAAAGTATTTTTAAATAAAACTATACTAATAATACCTTGTAGAAATTGTTCATTAATCTATAGTTATTATTTTAACGAATGGTACTCTTGTCGAAACAATTGCCGGCCTGCTCTATGTCGGACTTGGTAATAGAAAAAAATGAAGGACCACGCGATATGTTGCGAATCGTGAGGTTCTTGTTATTTACATGTATTTATGTTGGCGATACACGTAGTAACGCATTGCATAGAAGCAACGGATAACTACGATGCTTAACTCAAACTTCTCGACCGAATACTCACGTGAGCGCGACAACTCGTTGCAGCTTGTGTAGGTGGATGGCACGACGCATGATTCGCGAATATAGCGATCGACAAGCAGTCTCACTCACTCTTGCCATCTGTCTTCCCTATCATGAGAATTTTACCTTCAGATTTTTCATTCATGTCGGCACCAAAATCATAAGAATTTAGTGTTGAATACATGTAGCTATTGGGACATCGTCTGTAATTTGCCAAGATGGCCGGAAGATATTCATTTTTGCCACGACTTCAGAATGAAGAGATTCGACATGTCGTCTTAATTTTGCATTTTTTCATTGGTCTAATAATCGATAGAATCTATATGGGCTTGGAAAAGAAATCGATTTCCATCATTTTCAGTATGGCCTCAAATATTTAGGGCTGGAAAACTTCGCTTCGGGTGTTCCTTATGAAAATAACTTGTTCATCTGGGTTCCTCGTGTAATACTTTCAGATCGCAGTCTTACCGACTTCTGCATTTCCTTACCAGGTATGGTCAGCAGGTCCAAATGGAATATTTCAGACTGTGGGTCTGGTGAACACGTGTGTTTTTAAGACAAAGGAGTGAATTGTGTGCTGTATTGCAGGTATTTACACCTTCATCTTCCATCTCCAGTAGACGTGAAAGAAGCTGCAGATTGTAAACTCAGCAGTTTTGCAGTTGCGATAAGAGGGAAAGTCCACACATTACATGCGCTCACCAGCTTTTAATATCATAATGGGGGTCTCGAATCCCTGATGAAATGGACCTTTTGTAAAAAAGAGAAAGGACTAAAAAACAGGGTACCACCTTCAGGTCTGTGAACTGTGCGTCTGCACCTTTTTAGTGGACTTTTGTCTCGTTTTCTCAGACTTTTTGTTTCTCTGAGGCAGACCTTTTACACCCACTTCGCTCCCTCCGCCCTCCGCACGCATGCATTTAATCAACTGAACATGAACTGCTGGGCATAACAGCAGTTTTTTTCAAATGCAGCCGAGCACACAGAGACGAACTTTTTGGGAAATGCACCCGCACTTACATAATCACCCGCGGTTTTCCGTTTGCAAACGGCTACACGTAACGCTGCTGCTGCTTCATTTGGACGGCTGCTTGAGACGGTCCCAATAGGGTTTGAACTATGTTCCATGAACTTTAAGCGCATTTTTGGACGGCGAGAAAAAACAACAAGTTGATTTTTAAATAATAACACAAATGCACAAGGAGGTTTACATGCAACATTCTTAGTTTAGTGCATTGAAATCATTTACTTTCACTAAAGTACTACAATTATTTTTATATGCACGCATTTTAAAACCAAGCTTAAATTCACGAGTCCTCTAAATTTACTATACTGCAAAAATACTCGAAGTGTTACCAAGTCCTTGATAAAAACCGGTGTCAGCAAATTTGTAATGACATCTGTCGAAGCAACTCTGTGGAGTGTTAGCTGCAGGTAAGGTACACTGTAGTTTTTAAAATATACAGAGTACAAGGTCCAAATTCAGCATAAACCTGATTAGGACCACTTAGCTGTTAAAATGTTGGTTTAAAATACATTTGGTCCTTAGTCGAAATGGATATCATTTTGGGCTTGAAAGAATTGACGTTTCTTTATTTTTATAGATTATTGTTTGAGGCAATCGCCTACAAGTACGTACAATGTAGATTTGTCAGGGCGCGTGACATTTTATACGTATACACCAAGGATGTTCTGTGCAATACCGAGCTGCCAGTTCTTCGACTGAGTCTCAACTCACTTCTGACCGGAGGGTAAACGGAGAACAAATTGAGATCAATTTTAAATCGGTAAGTTGTCTAAATCAGTAAATCAGTTTCTTCAACAGAAACCGGTCTTATAGACGACTTAACCTACAATTTAGCATACACGTGTTTTACATGAAATAACTTAGTACGCAAACACTGGCAAAGTATTTTAACTTTTAAACGAATAATATGGTGCAAAATAGAAATCATAAAATTGTCAATTTAATCTACTTGCAAGCACACAGGTGGCGCTCGATAAAGAACAGACAAATGTGCAGCGCCAGCAAAGTGACGCAGACGACGGGCGAGAGATCACGTGTTAGTTGTGTGGACAGACCTGTAACTTGCACGTAACGCATGTCAGTTTCAGACAACATGGGAAACTGATATTGAAAATATTTTCGTACCAACTGAAGAGGTCGTCTTGGAATTTGTTATCCATTTCATTCTCTGGAATCAGGAATGTAATAAAACTAACGCAAATTGGGATTGAGGGCGAATCCGTGGACTATCTTATTGTGTTTGTCGATATACCGTAAATGTATTCGAAGTCTGCCATTGTGATTTGTTATGATTATTATATCTGAGCAGTATTGCTTATTTTGCTGCGACGTACTTGTTTGTTTTGGAGTGATGTAAGTACCTGCAGGTATCCCAAGTCATGTTTCCTTGTTTGCTTAGGAGTTTATACCCACTTTCTTCATTTCTGTCAATCATAACAATCAAATCTAATTTTTGGTGCTTTCAATATGCATTGTACCATTATATTTTGAGAAATAGCCTGGGGTAAGTTTGATCAAAACGCTCACACAAGATGCTGCTGTGTGCCTTAGCAATTGTTGTCTGCTAATACAGTTGCCGCCGCCTTCAGTTGGACATGTGCTGAACGGTTATTAAGTTATGTGAAAATAAATAACGTTATTGACCAAATTAACACAGTTTTTATCAGGTGATCTGTGCAGTCTCTTACTGGAATCAGTTTTGTCCTACTTATCGTTAACTTTAAAAGGCATTTGCCACTAAACGAATTTGAAACTCAGCGTTTCAAATTTTCCCCTTGGTGTCACCATGATTTCCAAATAAATCGACGCATTGAAAAAAACTTGCATTTTTCACTCCTCCATTTACCTCACGTTACGCAATGATTAACGTATTTCATTTTTAACTTATGGTTAGCAACAACTTTGCGTAGATCATATTTTTTCTAATGGATAGACTGTCCACTTTCATTCACTATTATAGACGTGAAGTTTAATTACATACCAATCTCACTGAAGATATAGCCTCTGCGTGTTTCGATGTTTATGTTGTCTGTTAGTCGGTTTATTTTCAATTATATCTTTCAATAGCCCATGTATTAAGTTCTATAGCATAAAGATGGTCTTTTGTAACTTTTATATGTTTTTGTTATCGTATTTGTTCTTATTCTGCCCGCATGTACTGTAATGTTTTCGATACGTCGACACGGAATTGTATCATTTCTTGTGTTATTCTTAAAATGGATATAGCAGTTGGAGAAAAGACGATTTGTTCTCATCTTCTCGAAATTGTTTTTGTTAGTTACATTTTACTGCTGAACTTTCAGCGATTTACTTTACATGTATGCCAAGATATAGATCCACGCACAACAATACAGGCAAGCTATCGTTTGATAATGCCTTTAACCTCGAGTCAAAATTTTGCGAGGAATTCGTTGGGTGGTGTTAACTAAGTAACGTGGGTTTTGCGCACCTAGAAACTAACTTCAAAAAGGGAGAGTGCACGCTGGGACAGACAGTGTTTTTGAAAACGGGGAGAAATGAACAGAGTGTGTAGTTCTCAATGGAGGCGGCTCTAATTAAAAGTCACCTGTACAGTACTTTTGTTTAAAAAAATAATTTACGACTGGGCAATTGAATAGTCCTGTCGTAAATTTAGCCCCTCAAACTTGTAAATGTATTTATCCAACAAGATTTTGGGAATCTTATGCTGACAACAAAAAAGGGCCGGCTTGACCCGGGAATTAAGTACCTCAGGTTATACACAAAACAAATTGCACTCGGTAACATTCTGGGAAGAAAAAAGTAATACCCTGTGACATCATCTTAAAAGGGAATGTTTACTCTCAGCGACAAAAGGTAAATTGTCCAGACTTATGGAATTAATTCTTTCACTCGCATTCCCAGTTAGTCACAAAGCTGTGTATAGCTCCACCTTGTGCCAAGGATAATAGTTCGTGGGAGTAAATTCTTACACAACTTGGTCTCTGTGTGAGACTTGCATAAGTTTGAACTTGCATAAGTGTTAAAAGCCGAGTTGGCACAAAACGTTGGATGTCTTTCATTGAAACATTTTTTTCTTCACAAAGCGCATAGGCACAATAACAACAAAGAACCTATCAACGTGGAATGCGTTTACTCGGATTACTTCGTGATAAAAACATGTGGGTGGTGTGTAAACTCAATTTTATAGCGTGTTATGAATCAGGCTGTGCAGGCAACTTTGAGCTCTGACCTGCAAACATACCAGGCGCAGACCACGTCTGTACCCGCACACGAGTTTTTTCAAGCGGGGGAAATGATCCCCGATGATTTGCAGGGGTCTTGATGAAACGTTTGCGACCGCTACAGGCGTAGGGCTGGCTACAGTCGAGGAAATAAAAACACTCTGAAACATGTACACTAACAGTAGGGAAATTAAAAAATACTAAACGTAAAAATCTCACCTACGTGTACTTGTACATGAATCGCTACTTGGCTCTTGCCAGGAAATTTATGTTGGGGAGCCCAGTTCACTGGTTTAAACAATACATCACATATACCCGAAAAAAAAACGCGAAACTTGTTACCCTGTATGCATGAATTTTCAAGAGCAAGATGATGTTAAAAAAGGCAATTTTAGGGAATGTCACGAATAGTGCCTTTGTCAGGAATGTTCCGCCCTCTCACGTGAAAGTCGCTGCTCCCTTATTTTCGTTTTCGTCGAATCTATATTTCAGTTAATTTAAATTGGGAACCTATACACACGTTCACATTGGAGCACCTCAGCCCTAGGGTGCATCTAACCGATCTCCATATCCGTTTCTGATCCCAGAGGGAGGCCCCGACAGTCAATTAAATATGACTTATTAATAAATGCTTTCTGAACATAGATACAAGCAAGGGGACTTTGAAAAATATTTTTCTCGCAATACATGTACGGTTAACCGGATCAGTTATTATCCAGGTATCCTCACACAGCAGACTGAGCCAACGAAGTCTGTTTTTAAACAGGACTTCGTGTCTGGCATTACTCGAATAATAATCAACAATACACGAATACTGTATATGTATGTAATACAATTCGAACCCATATTGGTCAGAAATTATGCGGCGAGGCGGTCCGCGTAAAGAAAGAGAATTCACCGGCTAGAGCTGGTGAAAATATCGAAACTTAGAACACCTAAAAGTGTCCGATTAAGATTTGCCACGTAAATGTATTTGAAACTATCAAAAACGTCCCAAGTAAATTGCATACTTGGAGCATAAATCACACCTTAAAATAAATAATTTGATACAAATCTGTGACTAATATAGTCTGAGACAACAATGTACATTTATTAAACGAACTTAAACAGTATATTTTGTTCAACTGCATTCCATTTGATTTGAACGGCATTATTATATTCAGTTTCTCCAATAGAGACTTCCTGCAGCATCAATGTACCTACACTGTAAGTGTCGCGGGCAAAATTGCTATTCAGAGGTCCAATTGGCAAGTAGTAACCTGTCTATATTTTTTGCCGCACACGACCGCCGATGCTTCTTTCCTCTGGCTTTTCGACTCATGGGTTGTATGGTTTCCACAAAGCATGACTTTATGGTCATATTGCGCTTAGCGAAATTTGACGTCTTTGCGGGATGGGTCCATAATAAAATGTATAAGCCACTCATGGAGAGACAAATGATTGTTACTGGTTGCTCCGAAATTGCCAGTTCAAGCCCTGTTACGTTAACGAAGCTAAGGCAAATACGTAGTTGGTTCTGCTCTGTGTTTTTTTGAAAGTTAGGCAGGTCGTGGGATATTTTTAGTTGCTCATTTTTTTCAAAAAAACTAAATTAATTGCCTGCCAAATTACTAATTGTTTGACAAATTACGGCCTTTAAACCTTGCTTACAGTTGCTCATGTGCCTTTCAACCAATATCCCAGAAAAAAGAAAGACAAAAAGAAATTGATGCGGGCCGCCGTTTTTTTGATTTTTGTCCGGGAGCGCAGGTCTCACAGCCATTGTGCTTTTTGGCCGCAGGCAACGGTAGTTGACACGACATTGAATAGGTCATTGAGTCTTGCTTATGCTCATAATGACCTGGGACCAGCCTACAGTTACATAAATCTAACTGAAAGCACTCCTTACTCGTTGTAGTCTCACATACAATAATTAGTGTCATGGGAAGACATTAAATAGGATCCTTGAAATCCGGTTATTTCAGCCGATTGTTCTGTCACCTTCTACTGCACCATTGGCGTCTCAATGGAGTGAAGGTATACAACTTGAACTCATGCTTTCTTTGTCACAGATATGACATTATAGCCCTTGGTGAGCAGGTATTTGCCCACAGTTGTCCCGTCACTTGCCTTAAGTCTACAATAGGTCACGCTTGCATGTTTAACAGAATTTGCAAGTTTTCAAGTTTTGCTCGAAACTTTTGAGAGTTGAGTCAGTGGAGGATTACGGAGCATTACTTTTGTTTAGAACACGGCGGGAAATTCGTTTTCAACATCAGTTAATAGGGCAAGTCCGGGTTAATTGGTACCCTTTTAATGAAATATGGCCGTACATTTGACGAGTGCAATGTACATTCATATGTTGAATAACCAGCTTTACACGCAGAGGAATACTAGTTTATGAACTCAACGGACTCGTCACAAGGTGGCGCACACTTCCAACTGGGGCGTCAGAAGGTGATAGGAAGGACCGTCGTACAATGTAACCTGGCGACGAGGGTTACATTTTGAGGCTTTATTCGACACAGCATCAAACGTACAGAGTGTGTAGGCCATCACCGAAAAACACGGCTAGAGATAACGCCAGACCAGATATAACGCACTGTGGAAAATTTGAATAAGGTGGAAAATACTATGAATGAAATCGAAAATGTGTACAGTCACATCGGTGGCTTTGGACCCTATCAAATACGGGTGTTTTTCCTAGTACGCCTTATGGAGTTCTGGGCTGCTATAGCCATGATGTTACCAGTATTTATAGGTGCCAAACCCGGCATGGGTTGTTTCACCGAGGGAAACAAACACAACGTCTCCACGCATATTGGCCGTGACCAACTATACGTGTACAACCTTCACGTTAACTTGTCGACTAATGAAAATAAGAATGTCTGCCGGGGACTGGACGCGATTTGCCCCGGTCTGTGGTACTCGGGCGAATTCACTTCGATAGTTACCGAGGTAAGTTATGTTCATAGCGCATAATTTATCCACAAGGGACAATTAGAACAGTTTAACAAATATTCGGTGTTTATAAAATGAGACGGTTGGCCCTGAACCCCTTTGTGAAATCTAAACCTGACACCGTGGATCCGTGGAAACTGCACTCAGTTGACGATATCTCAGTGTTATTTTTTTCATTTGGTAAACTATCAAGTTTCTTTTATATAATATCTGATTGCTCCCGGCTACAAAAATTTCTGGTGCGGATCATCTAATGAAGATTAGCATTCTATTAAAATGTAAACTGTAAGGTGATAATGGCGATGGCATGGCGATCAGGTCGACAACCAAGTTTCCTCAGTATCTCGAGTTTAGACGAGAATCGGAAATTGACTATGCGTTTCGAATAAATTTGAGCTCGAATCAAGAAATGCAAATGGTTAATTATGGAGGGTCTTCATGGAGTTCGTTTTTAGATCCTGGGCCCTCTGGCTCGTAGCAGCTAGAGCCACCCGCATGTACATTTATCACACGCCAGCTACGAGGCATGTGATTCGTTTAGGCCACTGTCGGCCGGGTGTTGGGCACGTCCATCAAAGTCTACAATTACTTCAGAATGAAAACATTAATCGGCAGAAATTTCGAACCTTATGGGACGACCAATACTTACTCTATAACTAGCACTTAAAATGGCTGTCAAGAAATCATTAATCCTACTATGTTTTTCTAAAATCTCGAGTGCTTGCATTTTGAAAAAATACTTTAAAATTCCAAGACTGTTCCTGTCCGTAGTAGCGTTCAGTGTACTTGAAAAAATAATAAGCGAATTCTGTTTGATATCTTAAGGTCACTATTCAGAACAGTATTATAAATTGTGGCCATAGGTATTGGAATTGTGGTGACCCAAAATAGCATTTGATACTCAAAGTATATAGCCTGGCTTTTGTAACAATGTGCAGAAGACAGATGTCTTCATCATGCCTTTTTCACTGGTTACTTCAAATTCGTTGAATGGTCACTGGAGAAACTATGGTAGGTTTGAAATTTATTGGTCTTGTTTTATCGCCCCAAAGACCTCCGTGGCAACTCGAGAGGTACATTGCAGTAGCCGTTCTCGAGTCTGAAGATTCTTGATGTTGGGAAATGTTTGTGGTCGCCGTTTCTCGAGTAATACTCCAGGTCAAGAGCCCATGGGTGTGTATCTCGAAGAATCGTTTGCTCATAGTGGATATTTTTCTTTTGGCTTCGTTTTTAGCTCCTCTTGAGCAGGCTTCATATTACTGTGTTCCGGCCTCACGTTGTAGACATATTATCCGACTTTTAGCTGCAGGCTGATTTAGAGAAACACGCTAAGCCACCCAAAGAAGAATTTTTATACAAAAGTTAAGACTAGACACTATACCGGTCAAGAAGGAGACTTTCTGGTGCATGGTAGGAATAATTACTATTTTTATATGTGGAAACAACACGATAAGATACTCATTGACCCTAGGTGGTCAACATGTTGATAACGGCATTTTCGAGAGAACTGTGAATCACATTTTGAAACAGGTCCTAGTTTTTCGGAACAAACATTCAAAAATCAAGTGTAACACCGGATTTGCATGATAACTAAAGAATAATTGCATTTTGATCATTTTCGTCATTTGCAGTACTCGGAAATAGCAAAAAATCCGATCATATATGTATTGTTTGGTATTTCACTATTAGCTGAAATACGCCTTACGCTCAGTGTCTGAAGTCCAACTTCCGTAAGTTGGCGGATAGGTTATTGCGGATGGACACTTACCGAGTGTGCAGCAGTTTGTTTACATGTAGTTAACAGCTTCGTTTTGTTTTACAACAGTTATAAGCCGTCTGGCGGTCTGTGAGTAGATTGTGCTTGAGTGAGCATTCAGTTATTTCAAGTGTTGCATTTTTCTCATTTGACTTTGGAAGCTAATTATGAATTATTTTATGTGGACCACAACTGTATGTTTTTGGTCAAAATTGACTCACATTTGCCAAAGATACGCCAACATATCCATAAATAGTTCCATTGAAAAACAACACGGTCTGTGACCTGGCATACACTGATCGGTGTCATCAATCTGGGTCAAGTTACCAGTCGTAGAAACAGACTGGACTCTAGTATCCCAATTAAACTACCCCTGTGGGGTTTGCTCCTCTCCCGCCCAGGAAATTTTTCTGTTTTTTTCCTCTAAAAATTAAGCATTTTCCTCGATTCGTGAAGTGTTATCCAAGAAAAAAGGCAAAAAAAAAACGTAGAACGTATCAAACAGGAAAACTACAAGATACCAGAGACTCGAACTCACAACCTGGTGAATAGAGCGCGCATGCTTTAACACTACACCACCACGACTTAACTACTGATCGTATTCTCAGAGACCTACTTGTTTATGGTCCACAGCGTTTGCGCCCGAAACCTACTTCTTTTTGTAATGCTTATTACACGTTTTATATTTTGTGCAATCGGTTCTTAACAAATTTGTTGTATATAAAATAGTCTTCAATTACCCAAAAGGCCAAATCCGTTTTTCGTGTTGGCAATTGCCTTGGAAATCGTCTTAAGTTAAGGTTTGACAAAGAGAGAATTAATGAGTTTTTGAGTGATTCACTAAGGCTTCGATTAAAATTCACATCTTACCAGCAGCTTCTGTTTTTCATCGTCACTCAGGTTCCATTTTCTTTAAAAAATGAAGTAAATTTTCTTCATTGCACAGTGGAGCAGACGACGGAAACGGAGTCGTAATGCGTAGCGCCACTCCCGGTCGCCTGGGATATCGCGGGAGAGCCTATACTTAGCCATACAGCCATACATGTAGTTCCGTTACGAATAAACCGTGTTCTGAATTTGACAATTGAAATTGGATCTGAGCCCCCCCCCAAACACTAAAACTGCACACATTTAAATTTTGTTTCATCAGTATAATTTTAGTTACCGGGGTTAATTAATAAACTCAATATTTCCCTACGCTCTTGCTGTTTTATTTTTTTGCGGCAAGCAAGGGGGGGCGGGCCCCCTGGACCCCCCCCCCTAATTCCGCCTATGCTATTGGTGGGTCATATTGACTTTAGAAACATCAATTATGATTAGTTTCTTTTAAAAATAATACAAACGTTTTTACGCTATTAGAAACTTTCGGAAATTAGTGTCAATATTTTTGTTGCCGATGCTATGTTACCCGTTTCATGAATAGATAGTTCCCGACTAAATGTCTTCGATGGCAGCCGGTACATTATGCAGCGCGCGCTTCTTGGCCGCGTGCTAACACTAGTCGGGTTTTTTTAGTCTTCGATTCACGGTTTTCACCAGTACAAAGAAGGTTAGATTCCTGTTGAGGACAGAGATCTGTTCAGGAAAGATACAATGCAATCCCGCTGACAAGTATGCTGGGTCTGTTTTCAAAGTCCAGACCATAGTGAGGCTGATTCCTCGCAAGAGCAGCAATTAAAACTTTTGCGTTGTTTTTGAATCGCGGGGTTGGCCCTAAGTTTGAAGTGTATACTGACGTAACGGTGGGGCTCGTGGTCTACAAACTAAGGACTGTCGAATCTTTCGATTGATAAATTGGAGACTTTCATAGAATTTTAGAACTGCAGGTAAGGCATTTTTTTGCATATAGTTCTTGGGCTGGGCGCTTACTTTAGCGAAGTCTGGCAACGCGTGGGGGCATTTATAGGGGCCTGGGCGCTTATTAGGGCGAATAGCGGCAAAATTACATACAGCAGCGTAATTTAATGCACACAAATCACACGTCGTGCAAACCAATCGGCCATTTCACGGCGTTAATCAAACCTAATAGCCTTTGCGCACCCTGATTTCCGGACATGCGCAATCGTTAAATCGATCGGTTGCAACTTCGCTATTGGAAAAAGTGAAATTCAACCACGTAGGCCTAGGGAATCCCATGTCAGTTGTTAGCGCGTTTTTTTTCACGTTAACGCGTTTTCTCAGACTTCCTCGTAAGCCTACCACCTAACGCGTCAACTTCGCTTTTTAGGTGTGCCATGTCCTCTCTCTAGACATTGCTAGAGGCAGTCTAAGAATCTTTGGTTCCGCTAAACATTTAACTTGATCAGACTGGGACTCTAATGTTCTACATTAATATTTTTCTAATCGTTATTTATGTACGGTTTTTCACCGTAATTTAGCGGGCTTACTCCAATTTTTAACTTAATGAAAGATTTAGGCCACTGCACCTGTTTTTTAACGAAACGCTATGACCCAAATACTTCTCAGTTTAAAGTACATTAATTCAGCCAAATGCCAATGAACCAACTGACAACACACTCCGAGATCATCCCCATTACCTGGACAAGGCATCCTATTTTCATTATTGGTCTCAACAGGAATGCCAACCAGGTTGAAAGCGGTGTTAGTCCTTGCATTTAACTCCATCATCAACGGGTCAGCCTCACGCAGCCACACTGTTCTTCATTGGAGACATTTACAATTGCATCATGGTTGTTTGTGACTACATGTACTACCGGCCCACTCTAATGCATGTCGGCGAAAAAGCTACATGTACATGTATGTTTAATAACGGTTTCCATTGACTCTGGCGGAGCGGAGTCACATTCCACGCGTCAATAAATTTGTCAGGATTGTATGTACACATTTCCGTTATACAAGTCTGTAATATTAATTGCAATTATTGTATTTTTAAGTATACATTTAGTCTGTAACGCGTATAGAAAGACACTGACACTGTTTCCGTCTGCAAGTGCATCATTGGAAAAAGACGTCTTTCCATTTTTTTAATTAACATCATCAGCACCATCCCCATCATCATCATCATCATCAACATCATCATCATCATCATCATCATCATCATCATCATCATCATCATCATCATCATCATCATCANCGACTTAACTACTGATCGTATTCTCAGAGACCTACTTGTTTATGGTCCACAGCGTTTGCGCCCGAAACCTACTTCTTTTTGTAATGCTTATTACACGTTTTATATTTTGTGCAATCGGTTCTTAACAAATTTGTTGTATATAAAATAGTCTACAATTACCCAAAAGGCCAAATCCGTTTTTCGTGTTGGCAATAATGACGCGATTGCTTTGGAAATCGTCTTAAGTTAAGGTTTGACAAAGAGAGAATTAATGAGTTTCTGAGTGATTCACTAAGGCTTCGATTAAAATTCACATCTTATCAGCAGCTTCTGTTTTTTCATCGTCACTCAGGTTCCATGTTCTTTAAAAAATGAAGTAAATTTTCTTCATTGCACAGTGGAGCAGACGACGGAAACGGAGTCGTAATGCGTAGCGCCACTTCCGGTCGCCTGGGATATCGCGGGAGAGCCTATACTTAGCCATACAGCCATACATGTAGTTCCGTTACGAATAAGCCGTGTTCTGAATTTGACACTTGAAATTGGATCTGAGCCCCTCCCCCCCAAACACTAAAACTACACACATTTAAATTTTGTTTCATCAGTATAATTTTAGTTACCGGGGTTAATTAATAAACTCAACATTTCCCTACGCTCTTGCTGTTTTATTTTTTTGCGGCAAGCAAGGGGGGGACCCCTGGACCCCCCCCCCCTAATTCCGCCTATGCTATTGGTGGGTCATTTTGACTTTAGAAACATCAATTATGATTAATTTCTTTAAAAAAAATACAAACGTTTTTACGCTATTAGAAACTTTCGGAAATTAGTGTCAATATTTTTGATGCCGATGCTATGCTACCCGTTTCATGAATAGATAGTTCCCGACTAAATGTCTTCGATGGCAGCCGGTACATTATGCAGCGCGCGCTTCTTGACCGCGTGCTAACACTAGTCGAGTTTTTTTAGTCTTCGATTCACGGTTTTCACCTGTACAAAGAAGTTTGGATTCCTGTTGAGGACAGAGAAGATCTGTACAGGAAAGATAATGCAATCCCGCTGACAAGTATGCTGGGTCTGTTTTCAAAGTCCAGACCATAGTGGGGCTGATTCCTCGCAAGAGCAGCTATTAAAACTTTTGCGTTGTTTTTGAATCGCGGCGTAGGCCTAAGTTTGAAGTGTATACTGACGTAACGGTGGGGCTCGAGGTCTACAAACTAAGGACTGTCGAATCTTTCAATTGATAAATTGGAGACTTTCATAGAATTTTAGAACTGTAGGTAAGGCATTTTTTGCATATAGTTCTTGGGCTGGGCGCTTACTTTAGCGAAGTCTGACAATGCGTGGGGACATTTATAGGGGCCTGGGCGCTTATTAGGGCGAATAGCGGCAAAATTACATACAGTAGCGTAGTTTAATGCACACAAATCACACGTCGTGCAAACCAATCGGCCATTTCACGGCGTTAATCAAACCCAATAGACTTTGCGCACCCTGATTTCCGGACATGCGCAATCGTTAAATCGATCGGTTGCAACTTCGCTATTGGAAACAGTGTGAAATTCAACCACGTAGGCCTAGGGAATCCCATGTCAGTTGTTAGCGCGTTTTTTTTTCACGTTAACGCGTTTTCTCAGACTTCCTCGTAAGCCTACCACCTAACGCGTCAACTTCGCTTTTTAGGTGTGCCATGTCCTCTCTCTAGACATTGTTAGAGGCAGTCTAAGAATCTAAACGTTTAACTTGATCAGACTGGGACTCTAATGTTCTACATTAATATTTTTCTAATCGTTATTTGTGCACGGTTTGTTCACCGTAATTTAGCTGGCTTACTCCAATTTTTAACTTAATGAAAGATTTAGGCCACTGCACCTGTTTTTTAACGAAACGCTATGGCCCAAATACTTCTCAATTTAAGCCAAATGCCAAAAAGAACCAACTGACAACACACTCCGAGATCATCCCCATTAGCTGGACAAGGCATTCTATTTTCATTATTGGTCTCAACAGGAATGCCAACCAGGTTGAAAGCGGTGTTAGTCCTTGCATTTAACTCCATCATCAACGGGTCAGTCTCACGCAGCCACAGTGTTCTTCATTGGAGACATTTACAATTGCATCATGGTTGTTTGTGACTACTACCGGCCCACTCTAATGCATGTCAGCGAAAAAACTACATGTACATGTATGTTTAATAACGGTTTCCATTGACTCTGGCGGAGCGGAGTCACATTCCACGCGTCAATAAATTTGTCAGAATTGTATGTACACATTTCCTTCATGCAAGTCTGTAATATTAATTGCAGTTATTGTATGTTTAAGTATACATTTAGTCTGTAACGCGTATAGACATCGACATCACCATCCCCATCATCATCATCATCATCATCATCATCATCATCATCATCATCATCGACATCCCCATCATCATCATCATCATCATCATCGTCGTCATCATCATCGTCATCATCATCATTATCTTTATCATCACCACAACCATGATCACCACCATCATCAGCACCATAACATCATCATCACCATCATCATATCATCATCGTCATTGTTATCACCATCACAACATCATCATCATCATCATCGCCATCCTCACCACCAATATTATTCAACAATCCAGACTCGTGTCATCCGACAGCTACAATGTAACGAGTAAAACCCCAACGTGTTAACGATGGACTGGCCTGGACTCCACTCGGTCCTAATATTTAACGGGCCTTTGACAGTCTCATATCTGTTGTAGTGGAACTTAATATGCGACTTGGCATATGTCAGCGATCTCATCACCACAATCCAAATGGTCGGAGTTCTCGTTGGTGCTCTCTTGTGCGGACAGGTTGCTGACGTTTTTGGACGAAAGAAAGTTTTGTTTGGAGTTTACAGCTCCTTGGTGGTGTTTGGGTTTGCGTCTGCATTTTCGTCCTCCTGGCCAGTATACGCCGTCATGCGCTTCATTATAGGAGCTTCGCTCGGAGGTTCGTACTTTAATAAAGTTCCAATTTAAACCATTAAGACAAAACTGCCAACTTTAAGATTAAAATAGACATGCAGATCGAAAGAAAGAAACAGATGCAGCACATACTAAAATACAAACCACTTAAGAGTGACAAATGCATCATCAGAAATTGATTATGTGACGTGATTGCACCGCATGCATTTGGACGAATTCGCAATGTGTTTGAAAACGAGGTGTTGTGTCCAAACTACAATGGTTCTGCATTTTTACAAATGATGATAATAGGGGGAATTCTGACGTAAAAAATCAGGTTTTGCAGTGCTACAAAGGTGCTAGTATTGAATGCAGGTATTTCCTTCCTGATCGACAGACCATTTTCGTTCACACGTGATCGCAACTCGTTTCTCGCCCTTTGCATTCCATCTACCCCAAAGCATGTCTTTAACAATATGCTTTTTTTTCTTTGGCTGTCCGTGACAAAAACGAATGTAGTTCGTAAGAAAAAAGGTGCTACGAAGGTTACGCTTATAGTGCCTTGAAAAAAGGCACGCTTAGAGTCGAGTATGAGACTTAGGGTCCGGGTATATTATTTTTATCATTTTATTCTACTTTTGTGGGAACTCATTGTCGATTTAAATGACTACTATATGTTTATTATTCTGAGGTCGTGTACATATTGGCTTTGTAGCTAGCTTTCCGAACCTAGTTTGCACTTGAAAACCCCACAATAAAAATGAGCCTGGAATCGAAATTCCAAGTCTTAATAGAGCTTGTAGCAGGGGTATACATGTGTAGCGATCAGCAGGCGCAAACTTGGATTAGAGGTCCATTTGGGTAAATCATGAGGTGCTCGGCTAAAGACTGATTGTCATTTATCTTGAGTTCGCACGAAAGTAAAACGGAAAACGACAAGAATAATGTCGAGTTCGACTTCGAGTACAAAGATTTGTTCCTGGCCCTAGAGGTTCGGTACTTAGAATGTTGTTTTGGTTCAGCAAGCAGTGGAAATAACGTATCTCTAATGTGTACTTCACAAACTGTTTAAAGATCCGTTTTTAAGACGTATTTATGGTACATGACATATGGGTCTTTTACAGTGAAGCAAATCTAGTGTGATCAAGCGCTTTACTCGGGTATTGCTTTTCGATATCTCAATAAAACCTGCATCGACAGAGCGTCTACCTGAGCCATATTTGAATTCATTCAAGTTTTTAGATAGACTGGGCAGATTCGGATGAAGAGTGGGGATCAGGAGCTTTACCCCTTCCCCTGGGACAGGGTCAGAACTGAAATAAAAAACGTCGCCAGAAAAAAAAAACAAAATCTGCTACTAAAACAAAAAAAATCTTACACTAGAGGGGGAAAACCCTCCCGACCTTCCCCGCTCGGACTTACCGCCCCCTTACTCAACGAAAATCTGCCACTGCGGGGGTTATGCTAATCGTCTTCCCGTGTTATGCTGCGTCAATATGTATTCCTGAGCGCCACCTTTTTCTGAAACAATATAGCGAACCAAAATTAGGATCAATACACCAACAACTGCGAAAAGGGAAAGTAGTTGGCACTATTAATTCTTTGCAATTTACTATAAACGGCAGTAACACAAAGGTATACTTTTTATAGGATTGCTTGTCGTATCGTATGTTGTTCCAATGGAAATCGTATCGCCTCGGTGGAGAAACCTTTGCGGCTGTATCACGTTTTGGGGGCTTGGTGTCGCATTTCTGGCGTTTCTGGCATATCTAGTACGAGACTGGCGAAATCTAGTGATGGTTGCGACAGCGCCAGGATTGATCGTTTTATTGTCGTGGTGGTAAGTTTCTTTATTTACTTTTCGCGTAAATGCATACAAGCTGCCCAAATTAGTCGAGCTATACCGTTGAAAATGCATTTTGGGATTGCTGTAAAGGCTAGACTTTTTGAAGTTATAAGGTTTGGGTTAAATTCATAACAGGTGCTTTAGAGATGTTAATATAAATTGCGAATTCTCGCCGAAATCACGACTCCCACTCAACGCGCTGATGTTAGTCATTCATACATGTATCTCTGCTATTAGAGTTCGCTGTGACTCGGGAGCGGAGGCCTCCATGTTCGATATTACCCTGATCCAAATCTCTAAAAATACCTTTCTCATCGATAATGTCCAGTTAATACCCTGGAAAGTCTCTTAACCTCGCTTTAAGCGTTTCGACTTAAGCTGGGCCTGCCTCATTGCGTTTTTGAATTAGTAATATTCTAATGTTCAGTGGAACAAGATAATGGAAATGCATTGAAATTGGCATACATGTACATTATCCTTCTTCGAACTTCTCCATTTACAAACCGATTTAATAGCATTCTTTTTTGGCTACAGTGACGTTAAGGAGATGGTTTTGAGTCAGTGAAGCGGTCGTGGTACGGTGGTCTAGGACGTTGTGGGGTTTTAGAACAATCCCCACACAGCCACTTGGTTTGCATAGTGGACGAATACTATGCTGAGCTCTGAATTAACCCACTGAAGTACATGACAACACAAACTCTCCAGCTTTGTTCATTGTCAGAAAAATACCGCGCATACAGTTTCCGTGAGTCCATATCCGCTGCTTAAGCGCTGTAACTGGCATTCTTTTAATATCTTGTGCAGGTGGATTCCTGAAAGCCCACGATGGTTACTCATGCACAATAGACTACAAGAAGCTCGCGATATCATCACAGCCATAGCTACTTGCAACAAGAAATCTGTGCCAGATCTGTCAAGATTGGCAGCATATGGCAAGGTCTGTTTCGAAACTGCTGGGAAGTCAATAGTAGCAGACGACATATTAGTGAGCCTCTTCCAAGCACTGAGTCCTAAGTTAAAACAGTCTAGTAGTCAGTATACATACAGCGATAACATAACTCAGAAACGTGTTTATCTTAGTTATTTTCATTGTTTACTCATCCACAGTATACTTCCTCTCTAGCGTCTTCTCCAGTGTGCAACATCTCGATGCACTGGAACTGCGCAACTTTGTGTTTGGCACCACAATTGAAAACTGTTTGCTATCAGTCAACTGGGGCAAAATTTCCTGAAACCTCATCCTGGAACTCGTGCAAGTAGTTTAAGCAATCATGGGAAACCGAGTCGCGTTAGGCGCGTAAGCGAAACTCAACCTGAACTGAAATTTTATTATGAAGACTTGAAATTTGAAACATGGCTTTCATGTGAACTATGTCTTAACTTCACTTTTATGTTCTTCAGAAAGAAAGAGAAGGCCAAGCTGCTAATCGTGCTTACAGCTACTGGCATTTATTTGAAACTTGGAAAACGGCGAAGATAACATTGCTGGCCATGTATGCTTGGTAAGGAAATAATCATATTTACTGCAACGCCCACCGAGAAGATGAGCTGCTTTTGACTCACCATAGCCCACCGTACGCTTGTTCACGACTAACTATACTGGGCTTCTCTCTGTCGCATTGCGTATGTTGTGTGCTAAACAACAAATTGGCGCCTATTCTCCATTTGAAGGATGAAAAATAAACCTGTAGTGTAGGTTGTCTCCCAATATAAATATCTTGGGGTGTTTTTATGCCAATATTTGGTTGGTCCAAAGCGACTAAAACTCAGGCACGTCAAGGTATGTCAATCTCTAAATTTAGAAGGCGGTGCACGAAATTACAATTACTTGAACTGGCCAAAGATCGCTGTGCCAGCTATGTGCCATGGTGTGGAAATCTGGTGATTCATAGAAATACGAATGTCTTGAATATGTATATCTTAAATTCCGTAAAACTGCTCTTGGAGTTGGAAACTCTTGCTCAAACTCAGCTATATTTGGTGAATGTGGAATTCATCCGCTGTATGCAAAATACTCTGTCACATGTGTAAAATATTGGCTAAAATTATTTAAAATGCCACCTACTAGATACAAAGCGGCTTATGACATGTTAGCTGATTTAGATCGGAATGGAAGAAATGTGTATCTTCTGTTAGACAAGTGCTATCAAAATACGGTTCTTACGAATCAAGGTGTCACGTGCGAAGTCTCGTCAAATATTTTCGTGCAAAGCTTAAATGACTGCTTTGAGCAAGTTGGCGATAAGAAATTGAGCATAATGCAAAACTTAAGTTAAATACTACTGCAATTTTAAGACTCTTTACTGCTTTGAAGTATATCTTAAGTTAGCGCGCTACATAACTCTCTTATTCAAGCGTTTACTCGGTTACGTTGCTCCAACCATAGGCTACAAGCGGAAGCGGGTAGGCATGAGAAAGTGGAATATTACAATAGATTATGTTTGATTTGCAATCATGGTGTTGTAGAGGATGAAAACCACTTCCTGTTGATTTGCAAAGAATATTAAAAACTTTAGTCGCGTATTTTTTAAAGACTTTCAATGGAAGCACCCAATTAGGTATATTTGTTATCAAATATGTGTATTCTGCCCTTAACAGAAGAGAACAACTCTTAAATGGATTGACTGCGTGTGCAAATGAGCCCGTTTAATTTACATGTATTGTACTTTGGGCCAGATAATCATTACATGCATTGCTACACGTATGGCCCACATGTTACGGGTTACACTGTCATTATCTCCATTGTATTGCAGGATAATCCCAAACCATATATGCCCTGTAAGGTTTCTTAGTGGAGAGTATAGAGAATCAATTTACATTAATTTTTTTGATTTGCTCCATCTCAACAAATCATGACTTTTGTCCCGGTTCCGGTTTTTAATAATATTTAAAACCGTGATGTAACAGTAATTGTTGACCGCGGAAAAATCTACGTCATAGACCTCCTTCTATGTCGTTTAAAAGAAATGTGCATGTAAAATGTATTATAACTTTGCTGAAGCTCGGGCACTATTGGCAATTGTTTGTTACAAAACATTTCAAACCAACCAAACCGTTGGAAAATGTCACCAGATACCTTAAAGCAGCGGAGTTTTATGCACCGTCACAGTGTAGCAAATATATTTTTGCCATGTCGTGAAATTACGCCTTGAAAACGGTGAAGGATAATACATTTTGCACAGTTCAGCTTTGAATGCTTTGTGAATCAACCGATTCCAGATTCACCTTGAATTTATATTTGATGTCGTGTATCAATTTAGGTTCACGTGCACGGCGGTGTATTATGGGATCAACTTAAACATGAAGAATCTCACAGGAGATCGCTACGTCAACATTTTGCTGACGGGCATCACAGAAATCCCAGTGCTTTTGATCGCGTTTGTCACCAATAACAAGTAAGCATCAACTTTTCTAAGGATTGAGCAAGAGTTATATGTTTGCAATCCAGCGTACAGCCTCGTCACCGAACCTCTGAAGGGCCCTGATCGGTCAAGCTTATACCCAACAGAGCCATCTTCACACATGCATGGGTTGAAAACACATTCCAACAACACACGACCGTATATACTGTATGGCCTGTTCATGCACTTGTCTATGTAGTTGCAAAAACTTATGCGCGAGCTACTTATCGAGCAGTGTATTGTGGGATATCATTGTTTCCGCTAACCTTTCCGTTAGAAAATGCTCTTACAATTGTTAGTTAAGAGACCAGTAGTCCTTAAAACACTCCTGAACAGTTTACGATATTTTAAGTGGTGTGTCCACAGAAAGTTACATCTGCAATAAGACATATGAAAATTTGTTTGGTACTTGATACTCTATTGATTCATTCCGCTCAGTTTCTGAAGTCCAGCGCCCGTAAGTTTGTGTAGGTTACTGCGGGTGACCACTTACACTGTAACAAGTGTACAACAGTTTCTTTATATTAACAGCTTCGCCTTTGTTTTACCACAATCAAGCCGTCTGGTTGTCTGTGAGTGAAATGTGTCAGAGCATTCGGCTAGTTCAACTGTTGCATTTTTTCATTAAATTTTAATAGTTAATTTTGAATTATCTTATGCTACCACAACAGATACGCCTAAATATACAATGTACACATTCCCGTGGAATCGCAATAATGAGCGTAAAGTTACTTTTATTGCATTTTGTTTATGTGTCGTTGGCTTTAAAGTGATTTCTTAAATTGTCACAACAACACTTTGCTATGTAAGAATCTGCTTTCCAGAAAATCGACTTCCCAAATAAAGAAAGTAACGCAGTTTCTAAGATCAATACTTTTTGTTATGGAACCTTTTATAGTGGAATATATATAAAGTAACAACAAGCATAACTATACTTAGAGCTAGCAGTGCAGATGTGCCAGAATCTCTCTGCACACTTTAAGAAATGTTCTTCCATTGAAGAACACAACTGTCATACACCTGACATACCCATGCTTTCATGTCCGGTCTTACTTAACTCTAAGTTGTGTAAACAACCTACATGTACGCCGTACGACTGAGCTCAGGCCCTGAGGGAAATGTTTCTACAGCTACATGGACATTCATTGAAGTTTGTCGGGTTTTCGGATGCCGTTTCTTGATTGCCTAAGTATGCCTGTAATTTGATGCTGCGATTATTTGTGAAGAAGTCGTGGAGAGAACATATTGATGTTTTAATACAGTATAGATATACATATCGGTCGTAACAACTTTGAAGATAGCATATTAAAAGTTTCATTTAAAACTTTCCCAACGAAATGATATTCCAAAGCCAACACGTTTGTGTACTACTGGTTTGAGAGTGGGGCCGTCACAGACAGATTGTTAGCCGCGTTGTGTACGAGGGACGTGCGACCTCTGTGCGACTTCAAGGAAAGCAGCACGCTCTGTCCAAGACTGTCAAAGTCTTTATTTTGCTGTCGAAAATATATCCAACACTAAACCGACTTATCATTGAAACTGAGCTTACTTAGACTCATTTTTCCCTTCTTCTCCCAGAGCAGGTCGCCGTTACACGTCATCCGGGTTCTTGGTGCTTGGAACAGCCGCCATGTTTATAACTCTTGCCTTGGACATTACAGGTACAAATTACACCTTTTTTGGGATCGGATTAGCAAATTCAAGACAGTTGATGATTTTGAGAATGTGTGAGGTCATGTAAACTGCCAAATGCTTTAATTAACTATGCTAAGATTCCTTTCAATTTTAAACATGGCAATTTACGCTTGTGCCTCTTGAGCTCAAGAACTTGAATGCATGGTGAAGAAAACCTGTTCTTGGCGCCCTTTTGAATTCAAGTTCTTCTATATTACTTCATTGCACGACCGTCAGTGACATTTTAGTGGCGTTAATTTAGCCCGTAATGTAAGTTTTTAAAGATACTTTCATGACGTTAAAACTATGTCACCCAGAAATATACATCGTTTGTTTACCGATATGGCAACCCCTAATAGGCCTACTACCACTTGGTGTCAACCAACACTGCTAGTTCTGGTGACGTTTACTGTTTTACAACTGCTGGTGTTGCTTTTAATTGTGCTGTCAGTGCTAACAATCTTCTACTCAGGAGCCAACACTGCGCATGTGTCTTATTATCACAACAACATTATACTTGCTTTTTACCTATTAACATTTATTATAGACGAACTTCCCACACAGTTCTCTGAAACAAAATAATGCTGTTTAATCCTCCACAAGCATTAAGCACTGGGAGAAAAAAGTTGTAAATTGTTTTCTTAGTTTGCTATATGCCACGAATTGTACTGTTGCGCCTTGCTTACCTCAAACTCCAACTGCTCCCTATTGGTTTGGCAATTGGTTCAAGTAGTGTATGTTAAATGCCCAACAGAATTATTTGTGAACCTATTGTGGTAAATTTAAACAATCGTTTTGGATTGGAGAAATCACGTTCAAAATTCAAAAATCTATACACGTGCGTTATGATATTCACAAGCTTCCAAAAATTTGAAAGTACACGGTACACTTGTCGCCCCCAGTGTGTTAGTAGTGGTTCACTAATCCAAAGAACGATAAAAGTAACAGCTGAGGCGATTCAATTAACCAAAACACAAGCGTGTCTTTGATCTGAATCGACAAACCCTGTGATGCGCAAACCAATCTCGACCGGTAAAGGTGCCAACGTAGGATTTTTTCGTGAAATCGCTTTAGGCGACTAATACTACCACTGTAGGTAAAAAAACTCACCAAGGACCATAATATCCAACCTGACAAAGATTGTCCGAGTTAAATCCTGCTTTTACCGTAGAAGTGGGACACCTCAGACGTAGCTGATGACAGAAACACGAATGGTTGGAATTACCGAAACACGGTTTATTATACGTTTATGTTCCACTAACACCCTCCCTAAAACGTTGGTGGAATTTTCACTTCAAGGTCTTTAATCTCATGTATACCCATGCCCCTCACCACGTTTCACTCATGGTACAAGTTTGAAAAGACACGAGGTAGCCTCGCATTCAAGCAAAAGTGCGTTTATTAAATTATCTTCCTATTCGCTGCACAATACAGCGTAATTAGGGTTTGTCTCTTCGCAGTTTAACATCTACGTTTTTGAACGCATGCTATTTAGATGCAGTGTGGACAAACTGAGCCGGTCTTAAACTTTCGGCAATGTTTATAACGTAGATTTTTTATTGTACTTGGGTTGTTTTCTTTTTTAAGCTGATGTGAGTATAATGATGTGCGTGCGTCAATTTTTGTTTTCAGGAAAGATAGATGAACTGCAAGACCTAACGGTTGCCATCGTTATAGTTGGTCAAGGCGCTATCGCAGGAGGGTGGGCCACTACGATGCTGTTTTCAGCGGAAAGTTTTCCAACAGTTACTAGGTAACGTGAGGGATGAATAATTACTTCTAGACTTGGCTGAGCTGCCATCTCCTTTCCGGCGGCAGTATTTACGGTACCGCTCCAAATTTTTTAATTGAACTGAGAATGAGTTGTAACGGTATTGCCTTCAAGAATTTACGTGAATAATATTGCCTTCATTGTTCACTTGCAAATAATCCCCGCCCCCCAAAACCGTGTCTACATTTAATTGACTGGAGCTTCCGTCCAACTAATCAACCTGGGCTTGGAAGTTGGAATTAAAATACAATGTACAGTATTCACTTTTACACGTACGGTCCATCGGGAATGCTCGTAATCACAAGCAATCTCATTGGTCGCTGAAATTGACGTCATTGTTTCTTGCTTGAACCATTTTTGGACTCGACTGAAAGTGCTTAAACTCTGCACTATATTCATATTTCTAATTCACCAGCGATGGTGACATAAAATCACGCGCTGCCGTCATGACTTTGGCCTACAACAATTACTTGTGCAATGAAATGACCTTACGGCAAACACAATGTTCGCCATTTTCTAACGTCCAGGCAGAAAAAAGTTTGAAGGGATTTGATCTACAAAATTGCAATCAGGGCTAATTGAAATGCAACCATTCGTTTCTCGATAACCATATACAATAACTTCAAGATGTTTGCGTTTTATTTACATACACGAATTAGCCTGTGTCAAGGGCGCCCTAGGTAGATGTTCACGCTGGATTACGCACAGCACATGTATGATAACTGCTGAAGAGCTTGTTTATCTCCATGTTTCAGATTTGGCTCAACCGAGCATCCGTGTTTATGGGGGTTCATCGATCTAGGTAGGGCCCAAACAAAATTAACCTGACAATGGTGTTTCGCGTGAATGCAAATCAAGATAATGTAATAAAGTGGTGTGGTGTTATGTTACTCAAGCCTTGTACAGCTGTAAGCAACATTCTTTCTGTTTTCAGAAATATTGGTTACGCAGCTTGCTCCATGTCGGGTCGAATTGGAGGAATTCTTGCCCCGCAGCTGGTATATTTGGTAAGGCTGTGTTTAAATTACTAAAACGCGCTGTACGTAATCGAATTTATTGTATAACACTATAATTTACAATCAATTTTTCATTGTGATAATCGAAATCAATTCCATAACGCTGTCTACCCAAATAGTATGAATTGTTTAGGACTTTGTTGGCGATAGTGATTGACCTCAGGCCTGACAATTACTGTAAGCCTATAGGAGTCGCACAATGCCCGTTCGGATCGGTAATAGAAAGCACACAACTGGATTTCATTCCATCAAAAGAGACCAAACAGGGTGCAGTGCTCACAAAATCGACCCAAAGCCATATTTGCACCTGGGAAACCGTATCATTTTTTTTCACAATTTTTGGCTGCCGACACGGAATTACTATCTTTGCTAGGCGTTCAGAAACACGATTGGAGAGCCACGACAGGATGGGCTAGGAACTTTCCACGGAATAACTAAAACTAACTGTCACGGAGATACCCTGAACTTCCAGGTTTGACGAGGTTTCGTACCAAAACCCCAGCTTTCACTCTCAACAACTACCGTGTACAGTTGCTGTCGCAAAAATAAGCCAGCGTTTTCTCTGTACCGTCTGCCTAAACCACAACAAAATGCGCATTTCTTTTGAAATAGCCATGAATAATGAAAGTTGTGTTGGAGGAAGAACTACTGGCATTAACGGTGATAACGTGGTGTTGTTTTGATCTGAAATCTTCCAGTTCTTCTTCACGCGTGACAGTACTAATCGTAGGTTTGGAATTAGCTAATTAATTATGATGCCTAATCTTATTTAATTTCCAGAGCGAGTTTCACACCTCCCTTCCGTACATCGTGTTCGGCTCCCTAGGAGCGGCTTGCTGTGTTGCGGTGTTGTTTCTACCAGAAACTAATAAAGCACCGTTAGCTGATGCACTTGAGCATACCGGAAGGAGAACGGATGAGACGGAGGATTTGACCTGTTCTAACCTTTAAAATCGTTCTATAGGTAGTTGTATACTCTAAGTGACAATTGACTGTTACTCTTCAACGCTATAGCCCCCGCTGTGTCGCTTGTTAATTAGATTCATTTTTACACATTTTTGCGTGAACTTCAATAAAATGCAAGGTTGGAACACGTAGCCTGGCGTGCGTTCAGTAAAGGTAGGACCTACATGTACATGTACGCTAGGACCTGCGCTAGGACCTACATGTACGCTAGGACCTGCTCTAGGACCTACATGTATGCTAGGACCTACGCTAGGACCAATGCTAGGACCTACGCTAGGACCTACGCTAGGAGCTACGCTAGGACGTACGCTAAGACCTACATGTACGCTAGAAGCTAGCTAAAATCTTGTCAAAGTTACGTGTTCTCGTTTAAAATACACTGCAATGTCTACCGTAATCTTGCGAAATTATGCTATTTAGAGAAGTCCCAGCGTTACTGTACTGGAGGCCGGCATAACTTCTGTATAGCACAGGTGGAGCACCTTTATTTTTATATTTATTTACCTCTATATTGATTTGCTTATAATAACATGTATTTTTTATAAAAATAAAAGTAATGCAAGAACTCAAGGTTGTTTTTACCTATTGTAGTATTTCACATGACCCCAGTTTAACAAATAACCGTGCAGCAATCATTACTTTAAAACATTGTCTAACCTACAATGTATTTGATGTTGATTTATTTTTGGTTCAAATAACAGGTTGTTTACTTAGGAATATATTGTTTTTGCGGAAATTTGGCGTAATCCAATAGTAACAGCGCTTCATTAAAATTCCACAATACTGAAAGATAGGCAAACTCAAGGTTTGAAAATTCAAGTGACTTTATTCAAACAGCATGTTTCGACGGGCAAAATGCTGGCTAATAATCTGCCCTGCCCCCCCTTAATAAAAATCCTGGATCCGCCCCTGCTTACGTAATGTCAAATTCAAGATACATATAGTGCTTTAAATTCTAGAAATGGAAAACCACCCAGTAATTGTTTACTTTACGGACCAGCAACGGCCGATGCTTGGCCGGTAACGACCGATTCATTGCTGCAGATATCGGCTCATAAACGAGTCAGCACTGCCATGATTACCGTTTCCACCGCCCACTTCGTCGGTCCAATTCACTCGCCGCCTCCGGCATTTTAACCGTGCCATAACGAAGCTGACAATGCGGAAATGTTAAAAGTAATGACGTTTAAAACCCAATATCAGGGCCAGAAACAGTCACGAAGAAGTCTGCACAGTTTCCCTAGTCTTTTGAGGTATCTACCAGATTTTAGTGTGTGATGATGCTGGTTTAAAAGGCCCCATGAACAATATTGCGACTTATAGTTGTGCTAATAGATTGCATTGAAGTCAACTACTTTCCTTTTAATAAAAATACATTTATTGATATTGTAAGGCATGTATAAATGTTTGCGTTAGAGTTCTCGCGGTATTTGAACATAGCGTCTGGAGCTATACACCAAGGCTTAGTTGCATAAAGCTTCAAAATGTTCCGCTGGATGAGTTTGATTGTTGCATGACGTCAGGTGCATTGTTCAACAATAACAACATGCCTCGTGATAATGCAATGCCATTATTGCTATAGGGCGTATAAGTTTTATGCAACTGGGCCCAGAAGCCAAAATTATGGAAAAACCCTCGTCATTTACGAGAAGAATAACATTTATTGGCCTATAAATAACCAGAGTAACTTAACAATAATCATTTCATTGTTATTACCAGAGCAGCTCGGGATATGCCTGAGCTGAGCCTTTGCTCCATTAGCGCAAAAATTAGAAAGTCCTAGTACCTCGCAGCTGTGAGCATCTTTTAAAACACACCTCTTTTCCAAAATGTAACATTCTTGTCAACTTTCAGGCGGTTGGGTAAAACATGGCTGCTCTTATTGTGATTGCATTTGGAGTTTCTGTTTTATGTTACCACTACGGTAAATTTAAGGCTGGTCAGCTGGCGTACATCGGATACGCCAAATCGACAATTTCCATCTCCAAACCACCAACCTGCTGTGTCCACATCAATTCCAACATCTTTCCATTCATTCTCAGAAATAAAGCTGCAATTTTTGAGACAGTAGGCTAATGTTTTCAGTACTTTAAAACATTTAATTTCTGAAATGTCTTGTTACTGCATTCTGTCTCTCTCTCTCTCTAGCCCTTACTGTGCTGCCCCCGTTACACGATATTCGTCATGGTCCACATGTTTCAATTCTCACCGATTTAAATTCGGTTTCTTTTCTAATCGACATTGAAACCGCTATCTTTTTTAATTCACAATTTAATTACTTTACATAACAGTCTCAGTGATACGTATTGTATGTGATTGTTTGTTTGTAATTGTTATCATGTTGTATATCTACAAGTAGCTTCTGACTACATCTATAAGTATTGCATGTTTGGAATTGGTATAATCAGGATTAATGAATCAGTCTATTGATAACTGTATTGCCATCAGATATTGTAATTTAACAAACATAAAAACATAAAAAATATTTCGATACACCGAACAGAGAGGTAAAGCAATGTGTTGTACAACATGGTGTCACATCTTACATTTTCGACATACATTCTTTATGAATGCTTTTAAATTAACTTGGTCAAAGCACTACAAGTCCGTTGGTAGATTTTGCAAATGGTCTGTTATCAAGAGTTCCAAAGAACTGCTCACTGTTCGGGGATTTCTATTTACAAAAGTGTCCCAAATTACTTTCAATGCGCTTTGGAAAGAAGTTTCTCAATGCGTACATGAATTCAGATTGTTAGTTCCCGGAAACAATGGTAAGCCTCTATGGTTTGATTCGATAGATAACAAGCCCGTTTTCTATAAACAATAGTTTCAAGAAGGCATAGCTCATGTACACGACTTCCTTAATCCTAATAGTTTTTTTCATTAATTATGAGGAGTTTATACAGAAATACGACTTTACCCTCATGTAACTTTATTTTATGGTGTAAGAAGCTCATTATATGAAAACTGGAGTCATCTCAGAAAGTGAAAGCATCAAATAACTTTACCGTGTGGTCCATGGTACATGTAAATCGAGAGATCTCAAAATTGCGAAAAAAACAGTGTCAAATAAAATGGAGTGGAAAATTAAATCTCCCGGATACTATAAAATTGCGGTACAATGTTTTTCTCACAGGTACACCCATCCATTTACCGGCGTTTCTCTGAGATGGTTCCAGTTTAGGCTGGTTCATAGAATTATAGACTGTGATGATTGGCGTAATTGATAACTCATTGGGAACATTTTGCTTAAATGAAAGTGAATCTAATGTCCATGTTTACTGCTCTTGTAACGTTTCTCAACAGTTTTCGGCTAATATAAATAACTGGCCCTAATATGCCGTAGTTTACATCTGTCCTTACAATCAGTTCTGTTTGGTGTTCAGGTGGAAGCAGTTTTACAAAGTACGATTCATTGCTTCGGCAAATTCCACATTTATAAACTACAGTTAAAGTGCAAACATCCCTGCCTTGCACTGCTTAAAAAGGAAGTTCTATTGCATACTTCCAGTGAACGGTATATCATACATAAACTGAATTTGTTTATTTATGAATAAATCATAGCCTCTAGTTGTTTTTACTGATAAATTACATTTGTACATATCAGAAATTTAAGTTGACCTTAACTGATCCTTGACTGAACAAAAAAATTATAACATTGTGAAATTTTGTGATCTGTAACTTACCCATTATATTAAAAAACATAATTATGACGACATCCATTGTAGCCATTCGCTGTTACTCGAACGAGAATCAACGTCTTAATCCGAAATCCACAAGGTTAGTTGTTTTGGAATCTAACTGTATAATGCGTGTACGTGCGCAACCACTGTTGCTCATTTTAGTGGTATCAAGAGAAAGGAATTCCTTCATGTATTAATGGATTTTGTGAATTTCAGTGCAGCAATTATGGTGATTGGGCAGGCCTACTGTTATTTCCAATTAAAATAATTGCTGCTTTCAACGGGTTCTAGGAAAAGATTTGCCGAAACAAACCACTTTAAAGGCCTGTGGCCTATATACAAAAAACTGCTTTCGCCGTTTTAACCTTTTTTGCATGACGTAAAGTTAAAAAAATTATTAACTTTGAGCACGTGCAAACAATTGAAAAAAAATCACTTTCTTAGAACGAATGAATGTTTTAAGGATTAAAAAGAATAGTCATTAAACAGAAATAATAATGCCATGGTTCTTGGTTAGGCAACAGTGCCAGCCAAGGCGAGAACAAGCATTGGGTAACGTGTTAGGAAGCGTGCATGAATGTTCCGCTAATTTGTCGTAAGATGAAGTTTGTTCGATTGCTCGTTTTAAACGTCATCTAAATGTCTATTTTTCTTCAATTTACTTTCTGATTAGACGTCCTATAACCTTTGGGTCTCCTCCGCTGTTAGAGTCAGACTGGGGATGTGTTTCGCAGACCCATGAACCTTGCGAGCATTCACAGTTTGTTTCGCGAAAGTTGAGACCTCAACTGAATTCAACAAAAATAGACTTATCTGAAATGACAGATCCGTGAGGTTACAACGTTTAATTGTGGGTTACAGAACATCACTTATAGAATGTAATTCTTTTCGATGACATGCATTCCTTTAAATTATAAAATACATTTCCCCCGTTTCCGTTGCCCAAGCAACACTTCGAACGCGTGTGTATGTCAGGTACACAACCCATGATAAAGCAGTAGAGTATCTGTATACATCTATAAGAAACTGAAAGCCCAACTCGGAATAACATCTCTACTGTAGAGTTACTCACGAACCGTAAAAATGATGGATTGTACATTTGTGGATAATACTAATTATTTAAAAAATTCTACCCAGGCTACCAGTTCCATCGCACGACATGCGGTCGTTACTTATAGCGTTGATTGTCGGCATTTTTGGTAAGTTTCAATAGTTTTTCTTTTTTTCATCAGGCCTTTGGTTAAAAATGGCATAATAGATTCTGGCTTATCTTCTTTTTGATAATTGATGCAGTGATGTGATATTTTCTACAAGCAAATTGTCACCTGATACCACGTGAAATCGGCTGGTATCCTTGTTTTCAATGTGCGTCACCTGATGCCAGCTGTGATGATTCGCACGATTAACTGTGTTTTTTTTAAAGGTAGCTATGCTTTGAGATTGTGCGTAGATGGAGAGTGAATAATCAAATCCAGTAATTAATTTATTATATGATAACCCCTAATTAGACAAGTGAAACCTGTTGTTAAATAAGCAGTCAACTACAAAGAAGAGTAACTACGCTAGCGCCCCCTTTAAAGATTACTTCAAACAATCAACCAAAAAAATCAGATGTCTCATCTGCTATCCAAGCTAGGACTCTCCACTTGTTGGATGACTGTCCTATTGGTGAATCTTCGAATTACACACACTGTATAGCGACAGTGTACTTGCTGGTCACCGTCTCTAGTGATGCAACACTTGCAAGCAATTTCTTCTACCCGCGATTCTTCTTCATGGTCACAGTCTCTGGCTGGTGACGCAACACTTCAGGTAGTATCTTACTACCCACGATGCAACTGACAAGCTTTTAGTTAACTTCCTGTTCGTTAACCCTTGCACTTGCCAAGATCCTTTCTAGAATCTCCCACGAAGTGGCTCTGTCGTACAATTTCCTTTGTACACTGTAGCAAGTCTTAATGCTTCAACTACTATATAGCGCATCTGAATATCTTGTTGACTTAAGCCCATATTATAATATTCTACTTATTTAGCGATTGGTTAATAAAAACCACATGATCATATCCAATCATATCATTTGCTGTTACAGTTTGTTCTCAGAATTTTCTAGAATCTTCAGAATATTTTGACCCCAGAACCCAAAGCTGTAAATACCATTTCAAAATAGATTTTGACGTTAAAGTACATGTCAACAAGTCTGATACCATGATAATTTTGGGCTACTTAAAATGGATACATTCTTACTAATTACTTAATCAATATTTATTCTGACAGGAGTCTTTCTTTTTGCCCCAGTGCCACCTGGTGCAAGCTTTGAGTCTTAGGTACATGTGCATGTACATGTATCACAATGAGTCGAGCGCTTACCAAAAGATCTTATAGTGCCAGTAATTTTGATATAGTGCAGTTCACTTCTTGATTGACAGTACTGTTTTTATGATAACAAACTTCGTCTTGGGGATTAAGATATACCCGTATTGTCAATAGACATCAGCGATGATATCATAGGTTAGACTATGTGACGCAAGCTTGTCGCACGAATATCGGTAGATCCAGTTTTCATACATATAATGAAGGTTGTGGCAAGTATCGGTAACTGGATCATGTGCACCCAAGTTGTACATACGATATTCATGCAGCGCGTATTGTTATGTCCAACAAAAATGCAACAAAGAAGAACAATAAAGGTTTTGCACTTAGGAGGTGAGAACTCTGCGACGCTTTTACGCCTGTCGTGTGGATCTCGCAAATTAACCTCGCGACCTCCATACCACGTCAATTAGCGCGTCACAGATCAAAAGGTGTGGCGTTTCATTCCGAATGAAAACAACGTGTAGTTTTAACATGGTGTTATTATTCAAAATTAATATATTGGTTCAAGAAATTATGTGGGTTCTTTCGATGGACTTTGGAACGTCAACTTCTAATAAATGTAACATCGTATACTGTACGTTTAGAATAATCGTATACACTGTACATTGTATAATATAGTATCTAATAGATTAATTTAATGTTCATGAGTTCCCACCGTGACCCTGTGTTTAAAAAGAGTTTTGTTAATACATCTTGTTGTGAGGAAAGTCCGCGGAGAGCCTCCTTTTTCACCGAGACACGAACATGAGTGTTTGCGGAGACTTTAGTAACAGGAACTTAACTGAGAACGAATCTGTGTTAAAATTTTCTAAATAAGTGGAAATTGCACAGAAATACCATCTGTTTGTTCGCTGCACGAGAGCGTGGAATGTCAATGTGGAACATGCAATTTGTTCGGCACATTACAAGGAGTAGTATTTTGACCAAATACAATATCGGCGTTACGATGAAGGAATCGCCGCCTGGTAAGTGTATTTGCAAATTGTATTAATAATGAAGAAACTGCCTGGCATTCTTGAGCGAATGATGCCAGTCTGTCGACCACGGCCGTTCCAGATCGAGGGCTACGACACGTAGACTTATGTATTGCGTTTAGACCGTGTTCATTTCTTCATGGCAATTTGGTGACCAAGACATGTTGTAGCCTTTGGTATCAGTGATCATTAACATAATAAGAGTCTATTTTTGTGATTATTTGCCACCCCTTGGTTCAACTGGTTGAGTCTCACAAATGTCTGAAGCATCTCTTGGGCAGGTGATTCGAGTTCATAAGGCCTCAAACCCGAAGAAAACTCACTAAGTGGGAAATTGAATTTATTGTCTCATTCTTCAAGTACTTGAGTGTTATGCCCGTATCCACTCTCTTCTGTGTCAGAATACTAATTGCCAGCCTTCTGTTCAGTAACGCAATGACATAGCTAAAAAGCAAGATTTCGCAAGCTTACATGAGATATTGCCGTGTATTTTAAGTGAGAACACGTTCCTTCAGCTAGATTTTAGCTAGGTCCAAGCGTAGGTCTTAGCGTTGCTGCACACATGCCAGTTCTCGCTCAAAATGGTCCTCGTATTCTGATCTGCAATCGATTGGCAAGAGTCCAAACGCCTTTCTCCCATTTTGTCATTTGGCCGGAAACTTTGGAATAACTAATTTTGTTCAAAATTAAAAAATGGCGGCTATTTGCCATCATAATGCTTATTTAGTTAGATTTTATGATATTTATTTCAAACTACCTAACTGAAACCGAAAAAACTAAGAAATTTCGCACTGGCACAGTAACTCTTTAGGAAATTCTATGTTGTTCATTACAAGTCTAATCCTTTTTAAGGGAGTACTCAAAGTGCAAAAGGCGAACAGGATCCCTCGAAATCGCGACGAATCCCTATTGCGTTTGTTATATCAGAAAACATGACCAAATGTCTAACCGATAGCAATGTCAAGAAACGACCCTCGCTGGAAAAGCTTATTCAGAAGAAAGTCACAGGCCAGGTCAGTGTAATCGTCGGAAATATGTATGTGTCCATGCAAGTAACGAACAATTTTGCAATTTCGTATCACGATATCCACAGTTAGGTGGTCGAATACCAACCAATGCCTTCAAGTTTCAGCGAATTTGTAAAATGTCGTTTCTTTAGGTAGTTTTTCTGTGTTCAAGCAGATGATTAGGTCATAGTTACATAATAACGTCGGGATCGTCGCATGACACTTGCAGTATTCCATCACATGTTTCAGTAACAATTTTTTTAAAACTTGTCATGGAAAGAAACCAATATGTTTGCTAACCTTAGAAACAAATTCGTACGAACAGTCAACCTATGATTCGCTGTCACACTGAACATAATTAAGATTACAGAACTTGCATTTCAAAAGTCATTCCATTCATTACTATTTTAATTAATGGTTGCTTCCAAAGCGCTTTCATTGGGAATTGATCGATTGCATTGTGCAGGGTTAGTAAATTTATAAATGAGACGCAAACAAAGTTTAGTTTTTACTATATTCTGCAATCAAAAATACCAACACATAAATGTTCGCTCCCGGATATAGTAGCTACTCTGATGCTCTCAATTCTACAAAGAAAGCAATTCTCGAAATGCGGGTCCTTGCAAGAGACTATGGAATGTTTTAACGAAAGTTAAAACCCTCCAAATTTATCTGATAATATTTCAGTTCAACAAATTGTGGAGAAAGCCAAAACTGGGCGCAGACATCGATATTAAGGTTGAAGTGCCTTTGATCCATTACATGACGAAAAAAGAAGAGGTACAGTGTACATGTATAAATCATTAACAAGGCATTTGCGTATAGCATCTGCAAGAATTATTCGACATTGGCGTTTAGGGATGTAGGGACTGGTGGAGTAGGAGCAATGGACTGCCAGACACAATTCAGTCAATCAGTATGAAACCAACCAATGGAACTGGAGAGAGTACACTTTTATGTCCAATCAGCAAATGGCGAGGACACGCACATCCCTCAAGTATTAAACTTTACCTGTGTTCAAACAAGTAATGCTGCCTGCACATTATGTATTTCTTACAAAACGCCATCTACCCGTAAGTGTCACAAATAAACGAGGCAGCTAGTCCATGTAAAGACTTATACATGTACGTCTAAGTTCTTGAAATGTTTTGTCGAGCGGCATCTGACGCTTGGAATGTTGTGGGCAATCGTCTGATCCCCAAGAAAAACTTTCACAGTGACCTGAAGATTTGAAGAATCATTCATATAAATATGTACATAACATGGTTTAAATGCATTTGCCATGCTGCGGATTCATGACCAGTGCTGACACCTAACGAAGCACAATAAATTTTACATAGACAGCGCTTTTGTTTACAGCAAGAGTGGATATTCCTGGCTAAACTGCACTCGAAAAGTCCATCTACAAGCGAAAGTCTACGCGCCTTTTCGTGGTGGTTACATGACCAAGACGTCTGGGTCAAGAGCAAGGCTGTTACAACCGTTCTCATCATCGACTCGTAAGAGTACATTTCACGAACAGTAACTCATTGTGGAGACCAAAACTATGCTTCAATGTCACAATAAATAACAATCGAGTCGTCCTTTATCGAACTTCAAGCTACATTCAGAAGGTCAGCTACTGTAAATCAGCGACATTTACATTTACATTTACATTTACATACATGTATGTCAAAACTTCCTTCAGCAAACACCGTATCCGACGTGCGACTATCGCTTTGCAGCGAAACCGTGCGTATTGTGCCAACGTTGTCTAGTGTAGTTGAGCGCAATCACGTTCGTTAGAAATCATTTCTTTTAGAAGTTTTCACAAATCGTTAACCAATCGTAGCTGTAAAAGCATGAAAAGGTCGGTTAGAGATGTCAGTACAGATTGGCTCAATTTTAACAACGTCATTAAACAATACATGTAAGCTACTACCGATATTGATGAGAGACAGCGGTAGCTCGCCAGCACTGTTTCTCTTGTTGAATAAGGGTCACTACATGGCGTATACGGTTCTGAGATTCTACCACAAAGACAAAATATGAACATTCGACGACAGCGATATCTGTCAGCGTTACAGTCAGAAAATGCATTCCGCTGTAATATTCTCCGTTTCGGTTTTAGGGATTATTCCATTGGCGAAGGAGGAAAATTTTATTTCACCATATACACTAAAGGGGGATTGTGCGATCGAAATACCGTAACTGTGATGACCGGAGGTTCCGCGGCCAAGCCACTACAATTGGGCAAGTTAGCAATGGCGATGGCAAAAGGGTATATTCCTTCGTTTTGATTATGATATCAAAATTAAACTGAATCTCTTCATCCCATGATCACAATAAATATTATAATTTGTTTTGTTTCAACACTGATAAGTGAACAAAATGATTCCGATTGCTTCTGTTGTGTTAACTGACGACGATCAAAAGGTTAGATGAGGGAATTATATTCGCAAGAGAAAATTTGGCTTTGAGGATTACGAGGAATCGGTCACGACATAAAGCTCTTGACGAGACTTGTACATGTACGATTATTCACATAGGTTGGGAATTGAGAGACAGGACTGCGTAGGAAATGGCACGTATAACCCATACGCCAAAATGGATTGGTCAGCATGCAGTAAATCAGACGCTGCCAGGATATTCAGGTGCGCTATTACTGAAACACAAGTACATGTACAGGTGTACCTTGCTGGATGGAAAGTCAATGTGTTTCGTTCTAAAATATTAAAGGGTGATGTAGACCATAATCTTAAGTTACTGTAAGTACTTGCTCACGAGATAACCAGGCGTCCAGTCTCAACGTGAGGGTAAACCGCCTTCCACCAAGTGTGGGACGTGGGTAACGTATGTACAGTACATGTACAATGTATTCATAGAAGGAAGCTATGCAATGCACCGGTAGACATTGGAAATTGTTTAGTGGTGCAAACGCTTAACAACACAACATGTCATCTCAACCGCACTAAAAAGAAAATTACAAATCTCCTTCACATGTTTGGCAGCAGGTATGAGGCACATATTAAAATTTTGCGCCTCATACAACGTTCCCTGCTACCACATACAAACGACGATCTGCTGCGGACTGAGACGGCTAAAGTTCGTACAGCTGTTCGCTGTTCTGTCTCGGCACTTTCTTTGGCGAGAAATGGCTAATGCATGTATCGTTTGACGTGCCTGAGTATGAGAGTTTAATTGCCCTCTCCAGTGCAATTAAATTTCAGGACTATTTGGTTAACCCAATGCACATGGAATCCGTGTTACTGAAAGACTAATATCACATACACCGATCTACTTTCTTTTCAAATCATAACTGTGAAGTGATTTTTTTCTACTACGGTGAACTGAAAATCGCGTTTCAATTCATAAAGCCTGAATGAATAAGGTAACGCGACAAGTGAGTGTACACAGCCACTCCACCCACCACTGTTGCCGCGTGAACCAGTTTCAGACACAACACCCCAAGTTTAGTACACTCAGCTTAGAAATTTCCATTTCATTCCAGTAACAAGCGGGCTTTACCCTGCCTAGAATACATGGAAGGGATTATGCCGCCCGTGATATCACGTCCCGGAACAAGAAACAATGGGTGTAATGTTGACCAGGAGCTCAATAAATCAGGTAATCCATAAGAATGTGTGAATTTAAGTTAAGCGTTTTGGTCATTTTTGTTTAATCTGACGTTGTTTTTTCGGACACGGATGAGCTCGGTATACGCCTGATCCAAAACCAACGGTGGAGATTGTGCCTCGCGAGAATGTGAAGCAAGACTCTGAAATTTGTTAAAAATAATTTTGTCTGGCGAGAGTATGGACAAAGTGAGATAAGTGCTCAGATTTAGTGGCAGGGAGTTTTTATACTTTAACGGTGCCAGGGTTATTCGTCCAACAACATAACTCTATGGTTTGATAGGCTGAGGCTGTTCCAATGCGTTGCGTTCACAGATACTCACAGTACACGTTTCATTTGACATGGTACCAACAACTGAAATATCTGATTTTCCAAATAACACAGTCAAAATGAAATCCTCTACCCCGCCCCCTACCCGCTAGACGTCGATAACGCCACTAAAACGCCAACCTCTTACATGAATTTTAAGGGTTTAGATCTCCGTTTGTGTTGGCATCTGCATTTATTCTACAATATTCTTTGTTCCAGCAAAGCCGTTTCTCTCTATATGACCCGTTGACTCTCCTTCCTTTTCCAGACGTTGCAATCCGTAAGTAAAATGTGTACAACTCTTAACAAAGTTTAGTTATTGAGCGAACGGAAGTAGACGAGCGATATGCAAACGAGCAAGGGCTCCGTTCTCAGATGACTTGGCATAAGTAAAGTGGTTAGCGTGTATTTCCGGTATGTATACCTACGATAACATACATGTAGCAGTGCATGGTACACAACAATCTGTATAGGTAGAACACACTTAATGGCGATGTCACACCATAATGGGGATGTCAGTAAACCAAAACATTATGAGACAAACTAGTGATATCTGGAAGAGTTTTGAAGACCGAAGAATATCGCTAAGGGACTTAGTGTGATAAAGTGCTTTGCTTCTAATGAATATTGATATTTCGCAGTCTTGGATTTTCTTGCACATTACGGCGTTTTCCCGTTGATCTAATATTGTTCGAGTCTATAGCCCAACAACAAGTTAGGAAGATGACCCATGTAGCCAATGTCTTACACGACTGATTAACTCCATACTGGCATTCGAGGATGGAGGCCCAATAATTGCTCTAGTCTCCAATAAGATCGTATCTAGCGTGACTGGGCTTTGTTGTTTTAATACAAGTTAAGCTATAACAAATTTTAACAAAAGCCAAGAGCATTTCTGAATTTCTCGTCATATGCGGACCATTTTTAGTTTTTGAATCAACAAAATCGCCCAACTACAACCGAAGTTACGACAATCAATTATTTCCGAACGTTACACAAATTCGCTCTGGCCGTTTGCCTGTGTTCACACGTGGTCTGTAATAAGCCTCGTAGGTAATTGGCCTGCCTCTTGTCACACCAGACAAAAGACTGTGCTTGGCAGTTAACAAAGAAGCTAGATGTTATCACACGACCACAAACCTCTGCGCCAGGTAAAGTCACTGAACGGGAGAACGCCGTCATGTTTCGTGAGATTCTTGTCTCAGTTTAACGCACGCCACATAGGGGTTCTTAGAGCTCCGTACAGCAGGTGGCCTGGATGACAGTTTTCCTTAAATTCTCTAACCGCAGAAAGAACATTAGTTGCAGCCATCGCATCTGCAATGGATATCGCTGGATAATTTTATCTACTGGGGATGGTATTTACAGTCACAAGAAATACTTTTTTCAGGAATAGCACCGAAGTACCTTCGCACGTATGTAGGCGACGTGTCAGTATCCACAATCCGCGTAATGACCAATTGTTTTTCTGTTAAGGTTGTTCGAGTCATGGCGTTGGCGATCGATCAAAATTGCGCCGATTTCCGATTGCGCTGTACATATCGGTGGACCTTGGCAAACGACTGACCGGAGGAGAGCCTGAATTACGACCTCAACTGAATAGCTATATTCGAAATCAAAATATGGACATGGTCAGTTGTGTAGACATACTCAGGCTGTGATTGGAGTTACTGTCGCCTCCCCCGTGTAAGCGACAAAAAATAAACAGATACTTCCCCTTCAAAAAATAGTAAGACCCATTCCACGACATCCTATAGATACATGTACGTCAGTAAAAAGGTATTGCATTTTTAAAAGGACTGCCGTTGGACCAGATCTCAAAACTCAAATCAAAACGTGGTTCCTGAAGACTTGGTGTTATGATGTAGTATGGGCATTCCACAGACGAATGGTAACGCGACTTTCAATTGCATTGCCTGGATTTCAAAGTTCGTCTTCAGTTCGAAATCATTTTGTACTATCAAGTGAATCTGTTGGTATGATATGATTTATCATTTTGGCTGCAATGACTGTTACATAGCCAGTTAAAGAACAAATACGTTAACAGAGGTGTTGTTGACCATTAGAATTGTATAATCACCGTAACATAGTCGTGACTACGCTGGTTTAGCGTGCACTGTAGATACGCTCAAAACTCGAATGACAAGCTGAGTTTCGACCGATAAAAAATCGTCTGCTAATGTAGGTTACCAGTGGTAACTGAGTATAATGCTCAAGTCGAAGGATCCCGACGATACGATACCAGCATTGAAATTAGAGATCGGTGATTTACAAATGAGAAAATGAGGGATAAATTTCACTGAGTTAAAATACCGTTTTTATGGAAATTGTGCGTCCTATTTTTCATAGCGTACAGATGTCGGTACAATGCCCTTTATTGATCAAGCCATTGGTACGCGTGCTCATTTAAGTATTCTATTTTCACGATCGATGACGTCAGCCGTTGAGTGGTGCAGTGGTTAAAGGCGAAGGCAACCTTTTCCATGTCATTTTGTATTAAAATAAGGTTGGTTGGTTATCCTAGACATATTTTCCACTAAATTACTGCTTTTCGTAATTTTATTAATTACTCGTCCGCTACTCCGGAAGTGACGTTTTAGGAGGCAAGCATTTCGCGCCAATTTCTTTTCATATAGTCTGACTGTGAGAGCTGCCGAGTCAGTCGTTGTTCTACTTCGGTTGTGTTAAGTTCCGTCGTCGTTTGCTTTCATTTACTAGTCAGTCAACATGCCACACTGTTGCTGCGTACCAGGATGTACTAATTATCGGCTCACGCGCGCATTTGNTGTTGAAAAACAGCACAAAACAAAAGTAGAATAGAACAGATTCGCACGGTAAAGTCAACCCAAAACCAAGTGGCCTAAAACGTCACTTCCGGAGTAGCGGACGAGTAATTTTTAAAATTACGAAAAGCTGTACTTAAGTGGAAAATATTCTAGGATAACCAACCAACCTTGTTTTAGCTCAAAATGACATGAAAAAGGTTGCCTTCGCCTTTAAGTCGACGACTCGAAACTCTTGCGGACCGGGTTCGAACCCGGCCTCGATTCCCGCCAAAATGTTATCTCACCAGTGAGATAACTAATTGGATTATTACACGTTGTATTGGCCAGAGGAGGACCATATTAATAGTTATTTGAAATTTGTTGCTGACTTGCGATAGGGACGGTCTCGCAACTTGGTGACTGCTAAGCCTCTTGAATACACACTAAAGTCAACCGTTTTGTAAAGGATCAGTAGCGGACCCAGGATACCAACTTGTTGCGCGTTGGAGGTCCTAAAGTTTTGGGGGGCGGGGATGTAAACCTTTTGTCCGTATAAGCAGTCGGTGGAGTAAAATAAAGAAAAAAACGGAACACGACGCCCAAGGCCTCCCCCTCGTCCGCTACCGATCCTGCTTATTGAACTCAATAATTCCTCACGCTTCACTCTGCTATTGTTTCGTTATGCTTCCGGCAGCCGAGGGTGGGGGCGGTTCTCCTGCCCCCCTAAATCTGACTATGAGGATAAACCATACATGTACGTCGTCGACGTCCCAGTTGGATTTTCGCTCCTTGGCTTTGTTCGAACGTTTCGCAAATGGGTGTCCGACTTCTAATTCCGATTATAAATGTTCTATAACCTCTCGACACCCACACCACGTTACCCCCTCGACACGCAAACCCCACGAAATGCGGCAATAATGTATCTTTGCGCTTGATACACATTTCATAATCACATTACGTCGATGAGTGACTTTCCTATTAAACCTCGTTACAGACGAATCTGCTCTGGCACAAGTCTTGTGGTTAGAAACAGGAAGTGGCATAAGAATATAACCTGAAATAGCGGATGGTGACCGTACTTTCGTTGTCATGGAAATGGTTCCACGAGCGGCTATCAATGACCCTTATATTCTTAACTTCAGGAGAGATCACGTTGTGAATGCACATAATTTTAAATTTTTATTAATTGTTTTCTGTTGTATACAGATTTACAATATATTCTATATAACGTTGACATACTTTTAAGTAACAGTTTGTTTTTCAAATTGTATTTACTCCACCAATCTCCCGATTACATTCAGCACGGAACTACATTTGAAACGTTGGTAGGTTTTTGATTTGATTTGGCAGTGTTCTTTCTGTTTTTCTATTTCAAACTTGCCACGTCGACTATCTTAACTCGAAAAATACAGGAAAACGTCCTGCAAGTCAGCTCCAGTTCTATGTTTAGATCGATTCGAGCTTGTATAGACTGGGTCGAGGGGGCCGTGGGTCATGGGTCGAAGGGGTCGTGTGGTGTACGGGTCGAGGGGGGTGGAGGGGTTTTAGGACAATCCTTCCGGTTACGCGCGCAGATTCTCATGACCCAAAAGGCGCTATGTCCATGACATGTTCAGAACACAAGAATATCACAATACATGTATTCTTTATTGAGTTCCAGATCAACGCGATTTGGAAGAATCCACACTTTGGCTTCAGCATTAATATTAAGGCAGAAGTAAAGTTGATACATTACATGACGGTCAACGAAGAGGTATGCACTAATGCTCGCTTGATTAGCCTGGTCTACTTACGACTGTAAACAGATGTCTTGGGTTGTACAGTGTAAATCTTTTTCCATCTAGGGAAGTTCATCATCAGAGAAAATAACTGTTCAATGTGACTAAGACGCTTAGGTAACAACCTTAGCAAACCCTTAGAATAAGGAATGGTGAAATGATCATCATCAAGGAAAGGTCGTGGCCCCCTCTTACGGATTGTTTGTAACATTTCGCTCAAGATCTGAGCTCAGTCCACAGGGGTACACGTACATGCACATGTAGTTTGTTTACACAACTGTTAACTAAGACCCAGCATGAAAACATCTGTATGCCAGGTCACAGGCAGTTGAGTTCTTCCATGAAAGTATTTTAAAGTGTACAGAGAGTGTTTGGCACATCAGTAACGCTAGCTTTTTTATAGTGATGCTTGGTGTTACAATTTTATTAATTCCACAGTTAGGGGTCCCATAACAAAAAATCCAAGTATTGAACTTAGGAACTCCTTTACTTCTTTATTCGGAAAGTCGAATTTTTGCATACTAACTATGCAGGCGTATCTTTGGCAAACGTGGGTCGAATTTGACCAAAAAATATACCGTTGTGGTCGATATAAGACGGCTTGACTGTAGTAAATCAAACCCAAAGCTGCTGCACACCTGTTAAATGGCCGTCCGCACTAACCTATCCCAACTTACGGACGCTGGACTTCAGACACTGAGCGGAATGAGAACCCTACATGTATTTCATTTAATGCTTTTCTGACCGCAAATTACCAAAAATGGCATTTGATTGAATGGATTGTATGAAAACAATGTAAATATGAAAGTTGTCGCGTGATTTCAAGTTTCTACGAAATTAGTCCTGCCGTTGCTTTTAATGGGTACTTCCCCTGTAAGTCGTGACGCCAATGATAATGAATGTTTACTACCCTGAAACAGCTCTTATGAATGAATACATATCAAAATTACGGAATGAATCTTGCCTACTTGAGCTTGATTGGAGGTGCTGCATTTACTGTATATTGAAAATATGCACTCATTTCGGTTTGACGGGTCACATGCAGGGTTTTCTGGATTTCTTCTCCGTATTGGGATTTAGTAAGCAATAACCGGTTTCGATAAAAAAATAATGCCAATATTAAACGACATCTTTGGTTAAATATTACGCGCATGCGTCAAACAGGATGTGCGCGTAGACCAGTGCAGATTATTCTAAATATAACTTTCGAGAACAAGGTCACTGTTGTCATAATTTCTGTAGTCACGAGGTCCGGAATGGTCACATAATCCTAGCACATGAAATTTACTTTTGCAATATACCCTACCTAACTGAGAAATAGTTTTGATGGCCCAGGGAATCCGTAAATGAGTAGGCTGCTTCAGAATTCTAAGACTTATTTTGCTCTTATGAACATCCATGATTTTGTGTAGACGTTTTTGCGTTTTGCAAAGGCACTGTTTTCAATCGTAACAACGAGTACAATTTCCGGAAAATGAAATCATTGGTGTTATATCCAAAAAACACAACTTTCGCGACTTACTCGATTTCCAGCAACAAGTGGAAGACATGATCGGAAACCATACTCTAATACGGGCATTCCAGTCTTGGATATTCCAGAGTAAAAGTTGGATACACAGCAAAGCTGTGACAACTGTGTATCTTATTAACGAGTAAGCATTTGCACTTTGAATAGTATGAATATGTACTTCCATGTACTTTTACCTTACAGAGATGCTTGCATTGTATGAAAAATCCAAATTTCAGTCCTATCCCAGCCAAAATCGCTCGAACAAAATCAAGGTCAGAAACTATTACAGTACTTAAAATACACCGAAGATGAATACATGTATGGCAGAGTGCCATCGTGGTGTGCATTTTGATTTTCGATTCGACCAACGCTTGAACACCTTATACATTGTACAACTCGAGCTCGGATAGTTTTCATAAGTGTCGTGTTTTTGTGTCGTTTAGAGTTGTAACATTAACACTCCTTTTGATCTTATCAGTTTGCCATAGCTCCGAGTGCATGTTTTTCCTCTACAAAGTGAATATGATAGTACTTTAATACATTAGTTGTAAAATTAACGTTTCAGCACCTGGCTAATCATCCTCAGCAAGAAAAAAATAATGAATCAGATGTTTAAGAAAAAAAGGCGTCATTCCAGCTACAGAAATATCAAGGCGCCGTTCCAAGAAACTGGCTTAAGTTCGTTTTTGACTTTTAAAGTACAAGATTTGTCTCAACTTGTTAGCTTTGAAACTTCCATGTCGACGTCAGCCCTGAGACAAAACTTAAGTCAAACCTGAGATTTTTTTCTTGAAGAGGACTTGAAACACGTTTAAGTATTGTCTTAAAATTGACTGAAATTTGGGATTTGGCTCGTCTAATTGAGTTTTCTTGGAACAGTTCTCAGGACTATATGTACTCCAGGAATCAAGCATGCCACATCAAACATGCTACAGTGTTTCTTACACCACCGGCGACTGATGCCATCGTCTCTTCCTGCCATATGTCAAGGTCAAGAGGTTATTTATCTAAGTTTGCAGCGCCAATTTGTCACCAAGTCCTTGCATTTTGTAATTGATTCATCAACCATCTTCTTATATCGCTTTATGCACGGTTTTAAGTTCGCAATTCTTTTTCAGTGGCAGTCGTGGTTCGTATCTCACGGATGGTAATTTGTGCAGGCGAAATACGGTAGCTGTATTAGGACTTTCAACACCTGCGCAGCCTATTCCATTGTTCTCGTTAGCAAGCGCAATGGCAGCTGGGTAAGCATTTCTAAACATGACAATAGACGCATTTCTTTCTGCCTTACAATCTCCACGCTCACTCATTTTCCCCTCCCATCTCCTGTTCTAAGTTCTTTCCACTATCTTAGCCCTCCCCATTGGTTTTGCTGTGGCTGATATCTCGCGCGGTGTGTAAATCTGTCCTATATGGGCACTTACAGTTCCAGTCTTGTCCACAATCTATTAGGCTTGAACAAGAGCTTTAAGTTATCTAGCCGTTGTACAAAGCTGTATACTAGATATACACTGTACAGCTTCGCGCCGATGTGGGTAAAAAACTGGTAAGATAAAGTCTGACACAAAATTAGAGTCATTAGAAACTACAGTCGTCCTTGTGTAAAACAAATTATCTAACGTTGCTGGAAAAAATAGCGTGCTACCATTACTTTGCTGCTAAATTTTGGAGCAATCTTTAGCGACACCTATTGTCTACTTTCTTTTTTTGCCGATTGTTCAATCACTGATCTGTTCTTAGTCCATGAGGTTGAGTACATTTAGATATCACAACAAATTATAGGAACTGGTATCATTTAGTTAAGTTTGTAGAAAAACCGAATTTTAGAAGAAATTATGCTGCTGCTAAGCTATCATCCTCTCCCGAGAGATGTCGCTAAAATTTAGGAAATGGCGCGTGCGTGTGTCACGAGTGTACTGTTTTCAAAAGGACGACATATTTTTAATTTTTAGAAAAGGCGGAAAATTACGCAAGAAAATGACGTTTGTCAGATTGTTTTTCACGTAAACGGCAGTAACGGGCAAGGTGAGTGTCGTTTGATTCCCAGATTTTGCATTCACCCCATCTGATACAGGCAGAACTGTCCTGGCTGTGTGCAATCTCGGGCTCTATGGAAGAAAAACACACAGTGGTATCTAGGTGTATGTTGGCGATAGGCCTAGTCTTCATACAGCTAGCTGGCTGACTACGAGTTATCCTGTGTGACATGTTTGCTTCAGGTTGAGTTTGACGGGAGGTGGATGTGAGAAGGCACTGGAATCTTTACCCGATGGCATGAAGTGGACCTACTGTGCTGTAGCTAAGGCTGTGAAAATTTTCAGGTAAGTTTTGTCCATGGTTTTGATTTTAATTTGCTAAATGCTCCACCATGTAAACGTGACCGCCATTAGCTGGATATAATTTAATACATGCTGGCTGAGGAAACTAGTCGGATCACGTGCTTCGCGTAAAATGCATGACGACCTCTACCGAAATCACGCGTGTTCTTTCGCTTTCGCGGAGCGCATGTCTGAAACTCGTCAAATGTTCAGCCGTTTTCTTTCAAATCTGGGGCCCGTTCCAAGAAAACTGACTTAGCTAAGACAGATAATTTCAGTCAAATAGAAGATAAAACTTAAATTTGTATCAATTCCATTTCAAAAAAGAGATCTTATGTTTGAATTAATTTTTTTTACTTAAGTTTTGTCTAAATTTTGACTACCTTACCAGATGTGGAAGTTTCAAAGGTTGGAATTTGAGGCAAGTCAAATATGAATTTAAGTCAGTTTCTTGGAACGGGCTCCAGGTCCATAGTTGTCACGTTTTCGTGCGCGCAACCTAAGCGACGTGGACAAAAAAGTCCGCCTCAGAGAAAAAAAATGTCAGAGAAAATAAAAAATCCACAGCAATTTGCACAATCCATGGGCTGAACCTAGCAGCCCGTTTTTGTTTTTTTTTTGTCCTCGATATCTTTTTCAGTAAAATGTCCACAACATAGACAAATTCGAGACCTCCTATATTTGAGGTTGGGTGCGCGCACGGTTTTCACCTGGATGTGTTGGAGCAAGTTACCCCTGATCAGTGCTAATAGCTTTCATTGTGATGGTAGACTGGAAATTGGTTCAAAATGATCACTTTATTAATCTCGACCGTATGCTCACGAGTTTTCTCAAACAAAATGGCCAACGTATTTGTTGAGTTTGTGCTACGCTCCAGCCAGTGTAGCGAAGCATTGACTTGTGGTGAACTTTTAAGACACTTAATGTACAGCAACTGTTAGGCTCGTTCATTAAATAACGTGCTGTCTCTATAGCTGGTAATCTAATGACTGGCGTTGTAAGCGCTGATTCTGTTAATGTGACTTAACTGTATCTTCAGCTGTATAATACTTACTCAACCCTCATGCAATCTTCTGGAGCGAATTCAACCATGTCCTAGTGCGGAGTCTACCTAATCATTCTCCCAAAATATGCTCTATGCCTCAGAATGTTCCAAACTGTAGTTCTTTTTTAATGACTAACATGCTTGAATTTTTTAGAATATTCTCTATAGTATTCTCTAGGGTAAAGCCAAATATTACACAACATGTTTCGCGGTGTACCCTGAAGATAACCGTAACAAACACAAGTACGAGAAGCTGTGAGGCACACACAAGGGTAAACAAGCCTCTAATCAAGACATTGAGACCAAAGTGGTACACTTGCGCATTCTGTGATAGTTTTATCCTAGGGATATACATGTACAAGGCCTCCTTATATTTAAGTCTATAGTCTGTACTAGCACTGTCCAAGACACAGTGTACCTGAAATTGGACACTGGGTATTCTGATATGCATTCTGGATGATCATGAAGATGTCTGTAGATGTTAGCACCTCTGATAGATACAGTGTACAGGCCCAACGGTATTGATGTACGTGTATTCAGACTTTTCGGAAAACGTAATAGGCACCACAGCCTGCACAGCAGAATTCATACTCCAAATGTGAGCGTGTGGACGAAGAGAAAATGAGGAGTGTGCCTGGAAAATGAAGTTGTGTACTATTTGGCTGTTTGTTAAATGTTTGACTGTGCTTCTTCTGAACAGGCGTGCCTCAATTGAAGCTAAGAAATACGCTATGACCTAGCTAAAATCTAGTCAAATTCACGTGGTCTCATTTAAAACACATGGCAATATCTCACAAAATCTCGCAAATTCTTGCTTTTAATCGACGTCCTAGCGTTATTGAACGGGAAGCAGGTCTCTTGCAAACAAATTACATCATCGCCTGCCTGATCTCACGGCTCCTGTCAATCAAGGGCTATCGGCTAGTAAGCAAACTGAACAGCAAAATGAAACTAACAGAAATAAAACCAGTGTCACCATTCGTCCAGATGTACTAGAAATTAAGAGAGTGTCACGTTTTTCCCCGTGTGTGGGTGAGCGCAGGTTGTTACAGACCGGTGCTAATAGCTTTCGGTGCGAAGATTGACTGAAGACTGGTTCGAGTTCATCCTTTATTAATCCCGACCGTACGTTCACAAGCCTACTCAAACAAAACGTCCGACGTAATATCTGTTGATGCTCCAGCCAGTGCTGCGAAGCCTTGACTTGTATTGAACTTCTGAGATACTTCCAGCAACTGTTACATTCGATTCAATAACCTGCTGTCTCTATAGCTGGCTCTCTATTGACTATCGCTGTAACTGCTGATTCTCTTCACTGCAACTCAACTGTGTAGTTCTCCTGATTAACTTTCTTGAACTCACCGATTAACTTGATCTTCTGTTGAATTGACTTGATCTTCTCTTGATCTCCCGACTTGATCTTCTTGGACTCAACTGACTAACACAAACCCGTGCTTGTGTATTTATAGCCTAATGCATTGTTTTACAACTTTTCATCAATTCAAGCACATACCAGAACTTTCTGGAACCTACCCAATCACTCTACAAACATGTACTAGTCTCTAGAATATTCCAGACTGCATTAATCACTGTCCTGCTAGAGTCTTCTAGAAAGTTCCACACTATACTGCAGTAAACAAATTACATTATCACTATTCTGACCTCAGTCTTCTAGAAAGTTCCACACTATTTTGTAGTAAACAAATTACATCATCACTGTACTTAACTCAGGGGTCATGCCAATCAAACAGAATAACAAAATAAAACAATACAACTAAAAATACTGTCAGACTATATTTTGACAGAGAGCAAACATTTTCCATGTGATTGAACTGTCCCGATTGGGAACAGTTGGTGTCACATTGCGTCCACAAAATAATTATTTCACATTTCTTCTACCCTGCATGCGGTATAGTAACTCGTTAGAAGTTATAGTCGCTTATCAAGGCTCATGTTCCCTATATAAACAACACGTGGTCCTAAACCACGAAACTTAATCTCGCTTATTGGCCAGTCGCAGCTCGTGTACGTTTCCCCCTCTGAGGTTGTACGATTGTCTAATCTCTAGTCCTAAGACCAGTGCTGTATTGGGGTGTAGGCGCACGTAGGCGCAGCCAACCACCTTTTGGCATTTGAACGTAGCGCGTACGCACCGTAAGTTACGTTCAGTGCTCAAGGTGATGCGGTGGGCTTTTGGCGCCTACTTCCCCCTAATTTTACCAGAACAGCACTGCCTAAGACTATAGTAGCGTTTGTTAATCACCTGCTCTGGTTTGCACAAAGAATTCCATTGATGATGATCCTTTGAAAAAGCTCACAATGAAGTCAAATTTTTCTGTTGTTGTCATATTTTGGAAAATTTACATGGCTTCTCTTTCCAGTGATAAATGGGCTTTACCCTGTCTTGAATACCAAGTAGGAACCTTGTCGCGAGCGTCACGTCCAGGAACATTATCGAGAGACGACTTTGAAGCTGTAAAAAATAACTGTGGAGGTCGAATGGTCGGTGCGCACGACCAACAACTGGGGACAGCTTTTTACAAATTCTCCTTGGGTTACGAACATTTTTATAAATTCTACTCACCTTGGGTAGGTAATCTAACAGAATTAGGTGTAACTCGTTTTGCCACATCACACACTTCATCTATCACATCTGAACATTTAGTATTGAAAAGTACATCTGAAGATCTACCCGTACGTGATTTCGTATTCATTTAGTGACTTTTGTGTTTATGAATGAAACTTGTACTGAAGTCAAATGCAAGCGAGGAATATTTCTTCCAGGACACCGAGAAAAATATTTGTAGGTGGACTCCGTGTCACGATATGCGTAATGTAACGCACCTCCAGAGATTCGTATTCGTAACACCATGGATGAAACCGGGCTACTCGTGTGGACTGAATAAGGTTAGTTTGCACTTAGTTTGAGGCCTACAGTTGTGTAGTGTTCTGGCAAGTCGTAGGATTTATGAGATCAGCGGTGGAATGGCTGGTAGAAATAGGGACATTGTGCGGAGATGGAACATGCGAAGCTAATAAACACCAGGGCAACAGTACATGTCGGCTCCCTTTAAAAATGCTATGTGCGCTCTTAAAAACCTCATGAAAAGAATTTTAGCGCTAACTTACATCGGGTGAAACTGAAACCCTAAACAATCCTCATTCAACACAACTTAGAGTATTTTTTTACCTTAACGAAATCTGATATGATTGTTTAGTTTAATTTATTTTTTGATAGTGCACCACAACCTAAAGTTACCGGCATATTGAGTGAAGCTGACCCAAGCGTTGCGTTTATATATATATATATATATATTGATGCTTCCTCGGAAACACTTCCCATTTTTTGAAATACAATAAAATACGGAAAACACAATTAAAGTTATGAACCGTTTTAAATTTATTTATTTACATGTAAGTGATGTCTTAAGATTGACGAAACTCATGCCGTGTTCAAAATTGGTAAAGGTACAGTAAAGAGCGTGTTTAAAGAAGATATTGTTGGGAAACGTTAATTCGGAATGCATTTGTTTTATTTCAGATCTGTCTCACTGAGACACACTGCGTCTCTGCAGGTGACTCAGGATGTGGCCAAACGCGTGAACTCGAAGGTACTAAAGGATATTTCTCGTCATTCAATTACGACGGCATATCAAGTTATGCTAGGGGACTTAGCTGCAGTTGGCGCATCACCGTATCGAAAAATATGCGAGTGAAGGTAAACTATGAATACTTATTACATGAGCACATGATGGCAGTACACGCTACTTTTGTTCCTACGAACAACTGCTTATGTTTTCTATTCCTTGAATTTATAAAAATCTACAATAATTGTCAGTGTCGACCGTTTGTAATCACGTGGTTACTCCGTGAGTCTGTACGATTTGAAAATGAGTCAGAGTAAAAAGTTACTTTTATATCAAGTCCGTTTGTACAAAAGTGTTAGTGTAACGGAACAAACCATAGTCGCCATGCTTGTCTCAAATTTTACATTGCTGCTAGGGTTCTGACGCAATCAGTATTGGGTGGACAGGCACGGTCATTTCAGCATTCAGTAAAAACACACTGACTTACATTGGACATGTACCTAACCTTCAAAAAACGGACACCACAAAAAATCCTAGCCGCTGCCGAAGGTGCTTTCACATCATAATAGAGCATCAAACCATTTTAGGTGACATTTATCCGAATGGACGTGTATGGGTTTCCTCGCGCATGCGCCATACTTGAACCAGTCCAAGTTGGTGACGTTGTTGTTGTTCATGATGGAGAAAACGACCAAGTGTTCTCAAAAGTACAGCTTTGCGGCAAAAGAAAAGACGTAATCATATCAACAACACACGTCGTATTCGTAAAATTTATATCGGACACTGACCCATCAACAACAGGAAAGGGATTTCTGGCCAGCTATGAAGCCGTTGACTTGAATTACCCTGACATGGTCGTCGCTTACAACGGACGTGATGAAGGACTTGGCAGGCTATGGTTTCTAGACAAACACCTCCAAGGTAAAATTGTGGTTAAGTAGAAAGTGCTGTCGCGGTGGCTGTCTTGTAAAAACAGTGGTTAGTTTATTTTTCAACCCTTGCAAAACACCTTGCTGTGTTGCAAACCAGGGGTTGTCTCTACTGTACATACATGTACACGTATACTACTAGCTGAGGATGGTGCCCATAGGCAGGATATGGTACCTAGACAAACACCTCCAAGGTAAAATTGTGGTTAAGTGGAAAACGCTGTCGCGGTGGTTGTCGTGTAAAAACGGTGGTTAGCTTATTTTCAAAGCCCTTACTAAACACCTTTCTTGTAAACCAAGTGTTGTCTCTACATACGTGTATACTATCAGCTAAGGATGGTCCCCAAGTAATCGTCTTTTGTGGGCAAACTATGCTGCAGTGATCTGATTGATCACAGAGATCACTAAATCTAAATGGTTGTGTACAAAATATGATATACACTGCCGTTGAATTTAAGAATATCGTCATTATTTCATTATTTATTATTTATTATTTCAATAAATGATATATGTATGGTTAAGTGAATGGGCATCCAGACGTCTCGTTACAATGAATAAAGCCTAAAACTCGCAACCTGTGGGGTACTAATACACGTTGGGTGTCAAACGCATAAAACCAATGCGCGTAAGCAAAAGATACTGTCGATTCTGGTTTTAACAACTCGTGGGGCCAACTGGAAAACTTTCTACCATGACTGCAGTCTTTTATAGTATTTACACCGGTGCGACGCAAGAAACGTAAATCTTTCAGTTGAAAAGCAGACCCCAAATGGCTTGAAGCGGAGACTACGCCTTGCGATCTTCATTACAAAAGCATTCGCACATACTTGGAAGACTAAAGCTATGACTCGCCAAGCAGGACTTCAAGGTTACTTACGAACAATTTTTCTGGATAAGGTACGATTCCTGTAGAACCTCATCAACTAGTAACTTAGTGAAACTATTTGCTCGATCGCTCCACGAATGTCAAATTGCCATAATTCTCTTTCGTAAACAGTAGAATTGAAATTAATCATTTCCAAATTTCACTAAAATTTAGTCTCATCAGTGTTTTGCCTACAAAGCTTTGAAGTACCTGGACGTGAGAGGAATTGTCAGTTCGTTTTGGCTTGAGTCCTTTTACTTGGCATGGGATAAGTGATATGCCGGTTGAGTCAAAGGCTGCATTTGATTGGCGTCACCGATTCCGCCGTTTCAAGCGGCAACGAAATCCGATTGGTTTAAAAACCGAAAGTCGCCATCAAGATTCATACATTTCTCAAACCTGTTAACATGGCAAAATCTGCAAAGTCAATTAAATAGTTCACAGCATCCATTTTCTTAGTTTTTGACATTTCAGTTAGCTAATATGAAATGAGTATCATATAATCCAATTAAATAATCACCATTTATGCCAAATAGTCGCGCTTTTTTCATTTTCAATTTTCCGCAAAATAATCTAATGTGTGGAAGACGTTTGGTCTATTGACAATCAATTGCAATGGCCAAACACTGTAGATAAGAAGACGATATTGAGCGAGAACTGGACAATTATTTTGCAGACAGTGAGGGGAGAAGATTCGGGCATCACACATAAGTAAGCCTACTTGAAGAATCAGACAATGAATTCGATTTCCTATTTAGCGAACTTTCATCGGCTTTGAGGGCATATGAACCCGACCCTCTTACACCAGAAATGTGGCAGACATAAAATGTATGTGAGCCTCAACCAACTGAACAAGTGTACTGGTCAATATTCACAAAATTCAAACTTTCTCACAAATTCCACAGTAGGCATGGGTCACTCGTTTTTACTTCTATGATGGAATGAGCACGGTTCAAACACAATGCCTAAACCTACGTGTCGTAGCCCTAGATCTTGGCCGGTGTCGAAGGCATAGCATTACTCACCTTAGAATGTAAGCAGCTTGTTCCTTATCTGCAAATATGCTTACAATATTGCGAGTCCCTCATCTTAACGTCGTTTTTGTGTTTGGTTGAAACACGATTCCTTGAAATGTGCCGAACAAAGTGTGTTTTCCGACTGAATGGCATGTTCCACACTGACCTTCCACACTCTCGTACGGCGCACAAACCAATGACATTTCTGTGCAACTTTCACGTATTTAGGAAATTTGACCACAGAGACGTTCTTAGTCATATTGGTATTACTACAGTCTCCACAAACGCACCTTTTCATATCTGAAAAAGGCGGCTCTCTGCGGACTTTCCTCAATTATCGCAAAGGTAAAAACAAGAACGGCGGAGACGGTCTTTCACATATTATTTACAATCCTGATATCAGAAAAAAATCTTTTTTAAAATGCTGACTAGTTTCTTAGCAACAGGTACACTAAAGGCTATTGAATCTCTTAAGATGCATTTATTAGATACAGGGTCATTTAAGTGAACAATGTGTGTTTGCATTTGATAACGTTTTACCTAAGTTATGACTGAGGGACAGCAGAGATACACATTTTGTCACTTCCACAGACTTTTATTGTATGGAAACTGTTCACGTTACTTGGTTGGATTTTAGGAGCTGTGGTCTCATGTTTCAGTTAAACAAGCTATTTGATGACGATCAATTTGGAAACGACGTTGGTATCAGACTGGATTTCCCTTTCATCTACACGATGTCGGATAAGGACGAGGTATGGTGGTTAATCTGCTTAGAGCTAGGAATAATTCCTTACCAGCATACACGTGCGTCTGTGCACCCATGAGGTGCAGTAAATGCACTAACTGATTTTGCACAGGCTTTCAAGGGCACTGAAGTGCCCGTGACATACTGTAGCTTGCACGCCCCAAAATGGTGTACAATGAAGTCTAACCCGGCTCGATTACATTATTGTGAAATCATCCTGATCTCATCAAAAACGTACAGTCGTGTAAAAATGCATTGTACACATTTTAAAAGCTCTGTCATAATGTTTATTTAAGAAAGTGGTCCATTTTTAGCTTTAGTGTCATAATTTTAAATTTAATCGAAAATAAGGAAGTATTTGTAATTCAATCCGTGCGAGCAGACATCTACATGTTCGTGTAGATCGGAAGTTGTTCATTGCTGTTCCAGAACGAAGTGCTAGAGATGGCGCGGCGTATGAAGACGAGAGCTCCGAATGCAACTGCTTTGTCTTTTCTTCAGTGGGCGGTGAGGAGAGCTGATTACCAAGCCAGCAAATCACATTTGCCGGTCCTCATTGTAGACGGGTATAAACTCACATCTGAGCTCACCTCTTAGTGTGTTCATTGTTGTAGACTATTTTTGTGATCGATAATACAGGAATTTTCAAAACAGTTCACCATTTTAGAAAAGCGACTAAGATAGACGAATATCGCCTACAGGGCGACTTTGAAACCTTCTTCAGAGATAGGAACGAGTTCTAAACTTTCGCACTGATATAACAATCAAGTAAACTACTGGGCTTACGTCTGGTAATCAAGTCATTAATTTATGTCCAAAGTGAAAAGTGAAACAGTCCTTCACACATTCCAGCCAATGCAATTGATTCTTCCAGTTCGACTGTCTGATTTGACATTTGAAAGAACGACTGGCATTGAAGTAAAGGCTCCTAGCATGATATGTCCAGAGTGCATAATAATTTTCTTAAATTCTGATGCAACATCAGTGGTTTGGAAACTTTATGTTTTGTGCTTGCAACTGCAGTAACTTTAACATTTTGCAAAAGTTCAGTAACTGAAGTGGAACCGACTTTGTGGTTGCAAACGTAATTTCTAAGTATGATCCGTGATGGACCTCATTCCGAAAGATCAAGTGTACCAAACCCTCCCGAGCAAACTCCACGCCAGCCTCACTAAGTTTAGGCACGCGGCAACAATACTACATGTACATGTATGTAACCGCCAATCAAATTTCTCTCCGTGCCCTTGGATTCGATTCCAAAACGCCCATTGTCAAAATAGACAAACTGGATCAATAATCCGTGTAATGACAAAATTTTTCTCCTCTTCAGCGAAACGGAGTTTCGTTACTCCGCATACAAAACTGGGCTTTATGTGCACGCAGGAGACATCTGCAACCAGCGCGTTGCTTTGGTGGAGGAAGGTCGCCTACTAGACAGAAAAGGTGATCCCATATCAGACGTGCAGATGGCGCATGACATAGGGAGGACGTAAGTAACCTATTCTTCCAAAACATAGTTTAACAGCAGATTTGACTGTGCAGTCTGAGCATAGCATGCCTCAAGAAATGTCGTCTTAGTGTAAATCCGTCGTACTTTAAAATTACGGATTGAATTACACGTAGATCGCTTCTTTCAGGAATTTTGTACCACTAGTCTAAACTTGTTCACTTCTCAGATTACATGTGCTCACGGAGTTCGGAAAGGAGTGGCATATTATTTGAGCATAGGTGATTGCCACGTCATTCAATTTGAGTATTCATTCAATACCTTTCCAAGTTGGGAGTCAAGTATCCAGGGCCCGGTCTCCAATCTTTTTACTCGAAATGGAACTCGAAATTAGGTTTGGCTTTTTCTACTCTACTTTTGGGCAAACTCAAGATACATGTAAGTGTCTACTATTCTATGCCCGAGTACACAATAACTTACGTAGATAATTTATTGCCCTTAGTTCACAGTTTGTAAACCCAATATTAAAGCAATAATTTCGAGTTTGAACTCGAAATTTCGAGTTTTTACTCGAGTTTGTAGTACGAATATGAGGGTCTTCAAGGGCAAACTTGAACTTTAAACTCCTATGCATAAACTATAATGTATTCGAGCACAGTCTGATAACCAGTTATCTTACGTTCGCACAAAAGGAGCCGAGAAATTGCCAAAATAGTTTCGAGTTCGTTTCGAGTACAAAGATTGAAGACCGGGCCCTGGTTAAAGGCCTATGGTCCGAGTTATAGACAAAAAACGTTTAACGCCATTTTAGCCGAGTTTTTTGGTATGACGTAAAGTTCGTATAGATTATTGCCTGGCGAAGTCGTTATCCCCCGTTATCTAGAGCCCCAGAGGATTTTGGAAAATTATCGCCCAAGGGTGATAATTCTCCAAAATCCATGAGGGCTCTGGATAAGGGGGACAACGACTGGGAACATGTAATAATCTATTTATACCACATACTGAACGAGAAACATTGCAATGAATCGGTCTACCTTTCTCGACTCGCCTCGGCTTTGTAACTACTTTCTATGTCAGAGGCCCGGGGTTAGAGGTCGTGACATTTTAAGAAAAACCTAGCTGTTTTTGTCAAATAATGCTTATACTCAAAACCAATTGAAAATTTAAACAAAATAGAAATAAAGTGAATCTAAAAATTAAGTAAGTGACTATAATGCTCAAGTCAAAGGATCCCGACGACACAATACCCGCATTCAAATTGGAGATCGGCGATTTACAAGTGAGCGAACACAGAATTAAAGTATCGTTTTTATGGAAATTATGCGTCTTATTTTTCATAGCGTATAAATGTCGGTGCAATGCCCTTTGCTGAACACGCGATTGTTGCGCGTGCTTATTTAAGTATTCTATTTTCACGTTCGATGACGTCAGCCGCTAAATGGTGTAGTGGTAAGGCACAGGCGCTTGGGTTTATCGCAAATGACGTCACTCAATAATATATATAAGAAAACATAAAGGTTGGACACTTAAACTTTGCCAAGCCGAGGCTCCCAACTTCAACCGTCCAAAATCCAAATAAAATCTTCGTGCACCTCCCTCAGTCTGGAAGCCTTATCTTTCCTAGATCTCATTAACTGTCTTCGTGAATGGTGAATTGGCGATGGAATTTCCAAAACAATCTTAAAACTCTGAATTCAACGACCTGAAATAGTAAACATGGCGGACTTCAGTTGTGCTTCAACTGGTACGCCTGTCGTACCCGTAGGTGAAACTTCGAGTTTGAGCAAGCAACCTATATTTCAAGTTCAATAATTCTAATCCAAAACTCAACTAATTGAGAATGTTAAAGTTAATATTTTAATGATTAATATTTGTAACTTTATTCCACTGACGGCTCATTTTAGCCTTTAACTTAGAATTTCATTACATAAACTGGCGTATCTTGTTTCTCATCTTGACATCAGGCACTTTTTTGATTGAAGCACAACACACGGAAACGCAGTCCGTGCAAGTATTACAATGCGCGTGGCCGACGAGTTAACTCAATGCTTTTGGCCAAAAGTAAAACCTTCATAAGAAATCACTGTACACAAAAAACTTCGCATATCAATACAGTATCAGGATAATTTATATTTCACACAAATATGTGAGTAATTACATTTATTTGGCAATAAAGTGCTCTCTGCTTCTCATGATCAAGTAGTCGATGGATTGACGGCGAAAGCCGCGCGAAATTAGACTTTCGGATTTACCTCGGGAGCGTCCGTCAAAACCCGGATGTGCGAAGACCGTCTGCCATGTCATCACGGAATTAGGTCCTTGAATTTGTGATTTTGGCATTCTTTTGGCATTTGTGTCGCCAAATCACCACTCGAAGGCAATTTGAAGAGATCAAATGAAAAAAGGTATTCTAAGAGTTGTTCGATGCTAGTTTCGTGGAGTTCCATGCACATTTGAGTAGAAAATTTTTAGGAAACAGATTTCGAGTGTCCAACCTTTATGTTTTCTTATATATATATTATTGAGTGACGTCATTTGCGATAAACCCAAGAGCCTGTGTGGTAAAGTCGGCGACTGGAAACTATGAGGCCCGGGTTTGAATCCGGCCTCGGTTTCCCGCCAAAATGTTTTTTCACTAGTAAGATAACTTCATGGGCTACACGGTTGTAACAGCCATTCGAGGATAATGTGGTATAAAAAAGTTATTAACTTTGAATACGTGCACAACATTTGCAAAAGTCGTTTTTAATGTAACCAAGAACTGAGATGTTTACTAGGAATAAAAAGGATAGTCATTAAAATACAAAATATATTACAATAACGCAACGCATGCGCAGCCACAGGGATCAATAGAGATACAAAATGCGGTGAAGGTGTACTGCCGAAGGCAAAACGCGGGCGTATTGTTCTACGAGATTCTGAAAAAGACGAGTTAGTCAGTAGAAAAAGCGGCACTACCGACAAACCGTGTACAAAAGCGAGTCGTTCGAAAGGTGTGAAACAATGAGGACAAGATTGAATCTTCGAACTCGTGAAAATATTGAAAGTCAAGTGGACAAGTAAGTGTGCTGTTTGTAAAATGTTCAGTGACTCGTACATGTATGTACGCTTCGAGCATTCACTGGGTAACTGATCTCAGTCGACATACATCATACCAGATTTACATTGTATTAAGTCAGTATGAAAGGGCATTTGTATTGGGATTACCCTGGGGAGGGGTGGGGGGAGTTTGTAGGCCGTGTAAGGGAGGTGTTGCCCACTCTCCCTCACATAGCTTTACTAGAAAGCTCGTCATGTCCCTGTTGGTCGTAGTGAGTACACTGGGTGGAGAGTTTTGGTCGACATGGCCATCTAAAAGTAATTAGTTCTGCTTTATGTTGAGCACTTACACATGCCCGTGTAAGTGTAGTTTGATATCTCTTATTCCATTAAATTTTAAAAGAAGGAACAAATGTGACAAACTGGAGCTTATTATAGATAGCCAGTTTAAAAAGTTTCTGTGCGTTTCCATCTTAGACTTTGCAAGTAAGGAGAATTTTTTTATTTACAACCGGCATGGTCCAAGCACATTACGTGAACCCACAACCTCAGAAAACGAGACAATCAAGTCTCACGATTGGAGTAAAAATCTGTAAGTTTTCTCATGTCATGGAATTACTCAATTTTCCAGTTTTTAATAGAATGCAGATTAGGCAATGTGCTCTAATTTAAGCCTTATTGTTTGCCAATATTAATATTACTTTATCAGTCTTTTATGTTGCTGTCAGGTTAGAATGATCGTGTCTCAGCTATAAATTTTACCTACTGGTAAGTCAAAGTTGTTTTAAACATTAAGGTATGACATGTTTACTTAAAGTGCATTCTTTAATCTTGGGATTTCTCCTGGTAAAATGAGACAAATTTTAGTATTTAAACCCTTCTTCGTCACATGCACAATCAGGTTGAGTGCTTTAAACGAGCCGCCCATACAAACTTTCTTTAAAGGAGTCCCAGACTGGTTATAGAAGCCGATCGCCTAACGAAACCTTGATGTTTTGTTCCATTTTAGTGCCTTAATATCTCATGGGGGGATATTTCACATTTATTCAGCTCACAACTCTCAATCCTAACCAAATGTATCAACGTGTTTCGTTTAAAGCATTTAAACGTACCTTGTTTAAAGCAATTTGTATTGAGGGAATAATCCATGACCCCAATATTTCAGGGTTTACGTGATTCCGACAACTCATTGCCCCACCACTATGCACCAGCAACCTCCTCCCACTCAGCGATTTTTACAAAAAAATACATATATCAAGGCGTTTACATATGAGTTTTCAAAATGACCTCCTTGTGGCGGGCTTGTTTACCAAAAAACTGGTTGGACCTAGATGTCTACGTCTAAACAGCCAAACAGCTTACCAAACAAATATTCGAGATATTTTTGAAAGATGAGTGCACTTCGAAGATGATTTGTGGTTTATATTTTGGCAACAGGCGTCACTGCTGTTCCATATTAAAACAGAACAATGTACATTAAAATGTATGAAACAGTATTTAGTTTTAGTTGTTTATGATAGATTTGTGTAATCCCTTCATCAATCATATCTGCGTTATGTTTNAATGAATAAAGCCTAAAACTCGCAACCTGTGGGGTACTAAAACACGTTGGGTGTCAAACGCATAAAACCAATGGGCGTAAGCAAAAGATACTATCGATTCTGGTTTTAACAACTCGTGGGATCAACTGGAAAACTTTCTGCCATGACTGCAGTCTTTTATAGTATTTACACCGGTGCGACGCAAGAAACGTAAATCTTTCAGTTGAAAAGCAGACCCCAAATGGCTTGAAGCGGAGACTACGCCTTGCGATCTTCATTACAAAAGCATTCGCACATACTTGGAAGACTAAAACTATGACTCGCCAAGCAGGGCTTCAAGGTTACTTACGGACAATTTTTCTGGATAAGGTACGATTCCTGTAGAACCTCATCAACTTGTAACTTAGTGAAACTATTTGCTCGATCGCTCCACGAATGTCAAATTGCCATACATGTAACTCTCTTTCGTTAACAGTATAATTGAAATTAATCATTTCCAAATTTCCCTAAAATTTAGTCTCATCAGTGTTTTGCCTACTAAGCTTTGAAGTAGCTGGACGTGAGAAGAATTGTTAGTTCGTTTTTTTTTTGAGTCCTTTTACTTGGCATCGGAGAAGTGATGTGCCGGTTGAGTCAAAGGTTGCATTTGATTGGCGTCACCGATTCCGCCGTTTCAAGCGGCAGCGAAATCCGATTAGTTTAAAAACCGGAAGCCGCCATCAAGATTCATACATTTCTCAAACCTGTTATCATGGCAAAATCTGCAAAGTCAATTAAATAGTTCCCAGCATCCATTTTCTTAGTTTTTGACGTTTCAGTTAGCTAATATGAAATGAGTACCATATATTCTAATTAAATAATCACCATTGATGCCAAATAGTCGCGCTTTTTTCATTTTCAATTTTCCTCCAAGTAATCTAAGGTGTGGAAGACGTTTGGTCTACAGGTGTATTTACAATCAATTGCAATGGCCAAACACTGTAGATAAGAAGACGATATTGAGCGAGAACTGGACAATTATTGTGCAGACAGTGAGGGGAGAAGATACTGTACGGGCATCACACATACGTAGGCTTACTTGAAGAATCAGACAATGAATTCGATTTCCCATTTAGCGAACTTTCATCGGCGTTGAGGGCATACATGTATGAACCCGACCCTCTTACACCAGAAATGTGGCAGACATACAATGTATGTGAGCCTCAACCAACTGAACAAGTGTACTGGTCAATATTCCCAAAATACGCACTTTCTCACAAATTCCACAGTAGGCATGGGTCACTCGTTTTTACTTCTATGATGGAATGAGCACGGTTCAAACACAATGCATAAACTTACGTGTCGTAGCACTAGTGTCCAAGGCATAGCATTACTCGCCTTAGAATGTAAGTAGTTTGTTCCTTATCTGCAAATACGCTTACAATATTGCGAGTCCCTCATTTTAACGTTTTTTTCTGTGTTTGGTTGAAACACGATTCCTTGAAGTGTGCTGAACAGTGTGTTTTCCGACTGAATCGCATGTTCCACACTGACCTTCCACACTCTCGTGCGGCGCACAAACCAATGCCATTTCTGTGAAACTTTTACGTACAGTATTTAGGACATTTGACCACAGAGATGTTCTTAGTCATATTGGTGTTACTACAGCCTCATCAAACGCACCTTTTCATATCTGAAAAAGGTGGCTCTCCGCGGACTTTCCTCAATTATCGCAAAGGTAAAAACAAGAACGGCGGAGACGGTCTTTCACATATTATTTACAATCCTGATATCAGGAAAAAATCTTTTTTAAAATGTTGACTAGTTTCTCAGCAACAGGTACACTAAAGGCTATTGAATCTCTTAAGATGTATTTATTAAGTTCTTTTTGAGATACAGGGTCATGGCGGGAACTGTTTAAGTGAACAATGTATGTTTGCATTTGATAAAGTTTTACCTAAGTTATGACTGAGGGACAGCAGGGATACACATTTTGTCACTTCCACAGACTTATATGGTGTGGAAACTGTTTACGTTACTTGGTTGGATTTTAGGAGCTGTGGTCTTATGTTTCAGTTAAACAAGCTATTTGATGACGATCAATTTGGAAACGACGTTGGTATCAGACTGGATTTCCCTTTCATCTACACGATGTCGGATAAGGACGAGGTATGGTGGTTAATCTGCTTAGAGCTAGGAATAATTCCTTATCAGCATACACGTGCGTTTGTGCACCCATGAGGTGCTGTAAATACACTAATTGATTTTGCATAGGCTTTCAAGGGCACTGAAGTGCCCGTGACGTACTGTAGCTTGCACGCCCCAAAATGGTATACAATGAAGTCTAACCCGGCTCGATTACATTATTGTGAAATCATCCTGATCTCATCAAAAACGTACAGTCGTGTAAAAATGCATTGTACACATTTTAACAGCTCTGCCATAATGTTTATTTAAGAAAGTGGTCCATTTTTAGCTTTAGTGTCATAAGTTTAAATTTGATCGAAAATAAGGAAGTATTTGTAATTCAATCCGTGCGAGCAGACATCTACATGTACATGTACGTGTAGATCTGAAGTTGTTCATTGCTGTTCCAGAACGAAGTGCTAGAGATGGCGCGCCGTATGAAGACGAGAGCTCCGAATGCAACTGCCTTGTCTTTTCTTCAGTGGGCGGTGAGGAGAGCTGATTACCAAGCCAGCAAATCACATTTGCCGGTCCTCATTGTAGACGGGTATAAACTCACATCTGAGCTCACCTCTTAGTGTGTTCATTGTTGTAGACTACTTTTGTGATCGATAATACAGGGATTTTCAAAATAGTTCACCATTTTAGAAAAGCGACTAAGATAGACGAATGTCGCCTACAGGGCGACTTTGAAACCTTCTTCAGAGATAGGAATGAGTTCTAAACCTTCGCGCTGATATACCAATCAAGAAAACTACTGGGCTTACATGTACGTCAGGTAATCAAGTCATTAATTTATGTCCAAAGTGAAAAGTGAAAAAGTCCTTCACACATTCCAGCCAATGTAATTGATTCTTCCAGTTCGACTGTCTGATTTGACATTGGAAACAACAGCTGGCATTGAAGTAAAGGCTCCTAGCATGATATATCCAGAGTGCATTAATTTTCTTAAATTCTGCTTAGGCACGCGGCAACAATACTATGTAACCGCCAATCAAATTTCTCTCCGTGCCCTTGGATTTGATTCCAAAACGCCCATTGTCAAAATAAACAAACTGGATCAATAATCCGTGTAATGACAAATTTTTCTCCTCTTCAGCGAAACGGAGTTTCGTTACTCCGCATACAAAACTGGGCTTTATGTGCACGCAGGAGACATCTGCAACCATCGCGTTGCTTTGGTGGAAGAAGGTCGCATACTAGACAGAGAAGGTGATCCCATATCAGACATGCAGATGGCGCATGACGTAGGGAGGACGTAAGTAACCTATTCTGCCAAAACAAACATCTAGTTTAACAGCAGATTTGGCTGTGCAGTCTGAGCATAGCATGCCTCAAGAAATGTCGTCTTAGTGTAAATCCGTCGTTCGTTAAAATTACGGATTGAATTACACGTAGATCGCTTCTTTCAGGAATCGATATCTTGTACCACTAGTCTAAACTTGTTCACTTCTCAGATTAAACGTGCTCACCGAGTTCGGAAAGGAATGGCAGATTATTTGAGCATAGGGGAATGCCACGTCATGCAGTTTGAGTATTTATTCAATACCTTTCCAAGTTGGAAGTCAAGTATCCAGGTTAAAGGCCTGTGGTCCGAGTTATAGACAAAAAACGTTTAACGCCATTTTAGCCGGGTTTTTTGGTATGACGTAAAGTTCATATAGAATATTACATGGCGAAGTCGTTATCCCCCGTTATCTAGAGCCCGAGTGGATAATATTGTGGTATAAAAAAGTTATTAACTTTGAATACGTGCACAACATTTGCAAAAGTCGTTTTTAATGTTACCAACAAATGAGATGTTTACAAAGAATAAAAAGGATAGTCATTAAAATACAAAAGATATTACAATAACGCAACGCATGCGCAGCCACAGGGGCAATACCGATACAAAATGCAAAGGTGTACTGCCGAAGGCGAAACGCGGGCGTACTGCTCTACGAGATTCTGAAAAGGACGAATTAGTCAGCAGAAAAAGCGGCACTACCGACAAACCGTGTACAAAAGCGAGTCGTTCGAAAGGTGTGAAACAATGAGGACAAGATTCAATCTTCGAACTCATAAAAATATTGAAAGTCTTTCGATGGACAAGTAAGTGTGCTGTTTGTAAAATGTTCAGTGACTCGTATGTACATATGTACGCTTCGAGCGTTCACTGCATGGGTAACTGATCTCAGTCGACATACATCAGACCAGATTTATTCTGAAGTTAATTCAGTCAGCTGTTCAGTGTTTCTCCTGTGATTTGTTGCCTTTACTTATACCGATTCACACTGGCTGAGACTAATTAGTAATTTACACTTGTGAGTGCCAGGTCCTTTCATACTAACGTCGATCCGGCGATATTATGGGGATTTGCGGTCAATGTGAACGGTTAACTTCGGTCCGTGACCCAAGTTAACAACGCCAGTTAACTTCGCCGTTAACAGGTGACTTATCAGCGGAGCGCAGACGCTGCGGTGCAGTATGAACGGTCCTTGAACTTCGGTCCCATCGAAGTTATCGCCAGGAGGCACTGTTATCGTCAACGATTACAGAGCAGTGTTCTCGCTAATTGGTTGCTCATATTTTGCTCAATTCGAATTAGAACTAGGTTTTTGTGCCAATGATTAGCTCGTCAATATTCCCAAATTATAACATAGCGTGCAAGCGATGAATCAGCGCTACCTCGCGATTACTTCGATGACAACAGCGCCAGCCACCGTTTACTTCGATGTCCGTTAACTACCGAAGCCTTTATGAACGGTTCAGTTAACTTCGCAGTTTACGCTCAGACCGGAGTTAAGTCATTATGAAAGGGCATTTGTATTAGGATAGCAGTTGCCCTGGGGGAGGGGTGGGGGGAGTTTTTAGGCCGTGTAAGGGAGGTGTTGCCCACTCTCCCTCACATAGCTTTATTAGAAAGCTCGACTTGTCCCTGTTGGTCGTAGTGAGTACACTGGGTGGTGAGTTTTGGTTGACATGGCTGTCTACATGTAATTACATGTAGTTCTGCTTTATGTTGAGCACTTACACATGCCCGTGTAAGTGTAGGTTGATATCTCTTATCCCATTAAGTTTTAAAAGAAGGAACAAATGTGACAAACTGGAGCTTATTATAGATAGCCAGTTTAAAAAGTTTTTGTGCGTTTCCATCTTAGACTTTTCAAGTAAGGAGAATTTTTTTATTTACAACCGGCATGGTCCAACCACATTACGTGAACCCACAACCTCAGAAAATGAGACAATCAAGTCTCACGATTGGAGTAAAATTCTGTAAGTTTTCTCATGTCACGGAATTTCTCAATTTTCCAGTTTTGTATCGAATGCAGATTAGGCAATGTGCTCTAATCCTTATTGTTTGTCAATATTAATATTACTTTATCAGTCTTTTATGTTGCTGTCAGGTTAGAATGATCGTGTCTCAGCTATAAATGTTACCTACTGGTAAATCAAAGTTGTTTTAAACATTAAGGTATGACATGTTTACTTAAAGTGCATTCTTTAATCTTGGGATTTCTCCTGGTAAAATGAGACAAATTTTAGTATTTAAACCCTTCTTCGTCACATGCACAATCAGATTGAGTGCTTTAAACGAGCTGCCCATACAAACTTTCTTTAAAGGAGTCCCAGACTGGTTATAGAAGCAGATCGCCTAACGAAACCTTGATGTTTTGTTCCATTTTAGTGCCTTAATATCTCATGGGGGGATATTTCACATTTTATTCAGCTCACAACTCTTAATCGTAACCAAATGTGTCATCGTGGTCGTGTAAAGCATTAAAACTTACCTTGTTTAAAGCAAATTGTATTGCGGGAATCATCCATGACCCCAATATTTCAGGGATTACGTAATTCCGACAACTCTTTACCCCACCACTATGCACCAGCAACCTCCCCCCACTCAGCGATTTTTACAAAAAATACATTTACCAAGGCGTTTACATATGAGTTTTCAAAATGACCTCCCTGTGGCGGGCTTTTTTACCAAAAAACTGCAGGTTGGACCTAGATTTCTACGTCTAAACAACCAAACAGCTTACCAAACAAATATTCGAGATATTTTTGAAAGATGCGTGCACTTCGAAGATGATTTGTGGTTTATATTTTGGCAACAGAACAATGTACATTAAAATGTATGAAACAGTATTTAGTTTTAGTTGTTTATGATAGATTTGTGTAATCCCTTCATCAATCATATCTGCGTTATGTTTTTATCAGTGGTTTGTAAGATTTCCAGTTGAGCTAAGAACAGTTACAAAGTAACGACTTTGCCAATGAACTGGCTTAGAAATGTATTTTAACTGCAATCGAATTTGAAACTTTGTGTATCCACAGACCTTCTTTTGATTACCCTAAAACAATTAATTATCATGCCCATGTTGCAGCATTCCAGGCTTGGCTATCCAAAACTCACAGGCGTTATAAAACAATTATCTGTTTAACCAGTAGCACAGAACTTTTATTACGCTGTGTTTACTGACACAGGCAAACTGGGATATTGCGTGATCAAGAACAGGCTTCACTGCACTTGCATGTCACTTTCACAAGGCTTATAGCTTGGGAGTTAGAAACCGATGATCTGCAACCACAAATACCCATGATATACATGTACCACCATCACCATTACTACAAGCCAGTGTTTTGCCTAGTTGCCCCTTCCAAGCCCACAATGGGACCTAAGTCCACTCGTCTCCCCTAAATTCGCGTTTGTATGGTTTTATCTTGTCGATTCAATGTCACCGCTTCAGATTCACATATTCTTGTCTGAGTTTTCAGTATAGATGCCTCAGAACGCATTTTAAACTGAAGGTCTTCTTACAAATGTCACTATTGCCATATTGCAGCGATTCAGAGCTGCTGTTCACCCTTGTCCTTATCTTCTTTGCATCCTTACAATCTGCCATAAAGTTTGTGTCTACTCTTGTACAGACTCTGTGCTCTTTTGGAAATTAAGGTAGATATAAGCCTGCCTACTGTCAATAAACCAATTTTTCATTTGAACCAAGTATCATTAGTATGAAATTGATCTCGAATCGTTCCTTGATAAAAGTAGGTGTGAATTTCGGGCTAGAAAATTTCTAACAATTTGTTATTATTCGATAAAGTTTCCTTACGTTGAATTGTCACAGCATGTCATTTTATTCACTTGACATGATCTCAACCATAGTGAACTGCCAGATCTGTTCAAGACCAAAACTGATCTCAATAAGGAATAAGGAAAATGCCGAGACCAATTCTATACTTAAACGTATAGTTAAAACGAAACGTCAATTTGCTTGGATAGATTAAGGTAGCCACAGTAATTGTTCTGCAAAAATCCAACTCTGTCGTCCCTGAATGTTTGTTTATTGTTGCTTCCTGATAGACGATGGTAGTATAAACCTTATTTGAGCATGATGAAACAGTTGCGTGGTAGCTATATTCATTCAACGGCTGGTGAGTAGCACTTGGGTTCAATTTCCAGTCTTAGAACTCTAGGATCCATGTTAAAAGGTTTTGCTTTGGCCATGAAAAGTTATGATGCGATGAAGATTCATATCAAGAATCAAATGACAATGTGCATTAGTTCATACATCATCTTTCTAACTTGTAACCTCTCACACTTGTTGATACTAGCTTTCAGTCGGTGGAATGGGGGCGGTAATCATTGGCTGTACCCAACGGTGGTTTTCTTTGCATCGTTTCTTTGGTTATGGTGCTTCCGTGCTCAATTGTATTGTACTTTTGCACAATCTTTTACAGGCTATAACGGTACTTTAGTGAGAAATCCAAGAAGTGTGCAGTTTATATATCACCTATTTCACGAAAGCGCCATCTTCCCGCGCCATCTTTAAATACTGATCGAAAACGAGGCACACTGATAAAACCTCGTGAGTGATCATCAGCTGGCCATGGTGTACTGTGCAGTGCCTGAACGTACCAATTCCAGTAATATCTTGTCGGTATCCTTCCCAGGGATATGCTTAGCCATTCGCCCAGTCACCAATGCTAGTAAAAATGGTGCTGGGTGAGTAGAAGTTGACTTGCCGGTCGCCCGGTGGCGAGCGAATTTCAGAGCGCAAAAGCACTATATATCGTTTCCCAGATGAATATGAATAATTTTCCTCCTCCTTGTGCTGTTTTTATCATGAATTTAAGGTTCAGTTTGGTCATCGTGTCGATGCTCCGGCAGTAAAAAACATCGGCGCAGTGCGAACCTACCGATTCAGTACATGTCACCCGTTACGCGATTCGTCAAAAAACACAGTGTGTGGTCGTGCACAAAGAATTTGTGGACTAGTCCGAAACGAAGAAAAGGGGAGAAAGGTGGAAGACCGGTCCATGTGCTCATAGCAAATAAAATACCATATTTCTTGGAACTGATTTCTTATTGTAATGTACAATGTCATTTTAGCCAAAATTATTTTTATAACATTCGTCCTAATAAGCGCCCATGCCCCTATAAGCGTCCCCACTCGTTTTCAGACTTCGCTAAAATAAGCGCCCAGTCCATGAATGTGTATATATCAGTGCGAAAAATGTCTTACCTCACAGTTCTAAAATTCTACAGTAAATGTATTCAATTTATCAATAATATCCGACAGTTCTGAAAAATCATTGTGCGCGTAATTTCTAGTAGACCACGAGCCTCGCCGCTATGTCGGTATTTAGCCGTGGCTGTACACTTCAAACCATTCCGCAGTGCTTCAAAAAGAACGCAAAAGATTTGCTGATCTTGCGCGGAAAGTGTCACACTACATGGTCTGGCCCTGATCAGAACAGACGCAGCGTACTCAGGTCAACGGGATTGGTATTGTATCTTTCCCGTACAGATCTTCTCCCACAACAGGAATCCAGATTGTTTTGTACACGAAAAATTATAAAAACCGCGAATCGAAACTTGGCCAAGAAGCGCGCGCTAGGGCCCACATATAACATGTGGGCCTGCTCAATGAGATAAATATACTACATTATACAGCTCATTGGGCCTGCTACTCTGGCAAATGAACACTGATGACACGCACGCGCTCGCTCACTCGGTGCACACCAGCTGATTCACTTCAATACAAACGTCACGTGACAACAACATATGTGTTCGTCCAGATTTTTCTCGTTGCGGGGTGCGATCTAGCGCAGATTTTGACTTAATCTGCGGTTAATCCCGACTCCGAGTCCACAGGAACTTAAGAATCTTAGGAAAGGCTATTTGGGAGGATTTCAGGTAATTTGAGTCGAAACTATTTTTACTCAAGAATTCAAGTTGTCCTATCGACGATCGCGAAGCAGCGACGCATCAGTCGGCAAGTTTTCGCCCTGGGATTTCAGCACATTTTTTTTAAAAAGATCGTAATTTAACAACAGAGTTTGATAGCAATGCACCACAGTTTTGTAGCTAGTCTGTCATAGGTTACACATACGTCACAGCGCGTAAATTTGATGAATCCTAGCTTCCGATTTCACCCGTTTCGGAGACCAGGTTTTAACTGCCGTAGGCTACAAAAAGAGTCCCCCTGGGCGCTTATTAGAGCGAATACGGTAGCCCTAATAGATGGTGACATCAGTGCACGAAACGATGATTTTTATTTAAATTAGCAGCAAGTTTGTGGTGACTGGCGCCAACGGCCGGGTGACCGAACTTCGGGCTTGGCGAGTAGATTTTCTGGCTCCGGCACTCACCCAGCTCCGGGCGAGCAGAAAAGCCTGGATATATCCCTGACTTCCACACTTTTTCAAAAGAGGGAAAACTATAAGGAATGGCTGAGGAGGGTAAAAGTCTAGTTGCCATAAGTATTGGTATGTTTTTGGAGATCGATTCAACATCAGACAACTTGATTTTTGGTAACGTTGATAAGTCTTTTGACCACAACAACTTGCAGGACGATGCAATGTTTGTCAAGGCGCCGCGTTTTCGAGCAACACGACAGCAGCGCCCCGCGTTCGTGAAAGAGGTGAATACAGCACTGCAACTGGTGTCCATAATTAGTATACATGTATGCTTGGGAGAAGATCACGGCGTGCACAAACTTGACACATGAATTCCAGGGTCCAGCCTGTCCATTGCTTGGAGGTCAATGGTCTTGCAATGGCAACAAATGATAACTGATCTATCAAACGAAACTATCACTGCCTTTGTGAACACTTAACAATTGACACTATCTTTAAAGTTCCTTTTGTACAATAGCTTGACCTTGATAAAACCTGTAGTCATCACAACAGGACACAGTAGTATTTTTCATCTTATCAATTTACTGTTCAGTAGGGCCTATACATGTACAAGTTTAGCATTTTACTTTAGATTATATACGTTTAATAAACCAGCACTGCTTGATGACTGTCTCCTACATGCGACTCCAATACAGGGATACAGGACCTGCTTTGTAATTGAAGTGTTCATGTAACTTGGTTCAGGTTGAGTCTATCATCTGCTTTTGTCGATCCCGGTGGTAGTTTGAATTGACTACGTAATTAAAATAAATGCGTCCATGACTTAAGCATATTACGATTTATTACATGTCATGTAGCAACTCTTGTTTGCATTTTCATGTATGTGATGTTGAGAATTACTGCTGTGAAATGCATTTGTTGTTGTGCAGGTTAAACTTTGGCACGGAAAATCCATTCTGTTCGTTAATGTGATTGCGTCATTGCTGTTAAAGCTACTATAAACATGCCTTCCATCAAATAAACCAACTCTTGATTTTGACTATTTATTGTCTCGGCCCATTCCTTACCCATAAGTGCAAGTGATTCCTGGAATTAGAAAAAAATGGCCTCAGCTTATGAAGTTGGCTTGAAACAGCGTGTCAATTTTCTAGGTGAATTCTTTCCAAGCCAAGAAACCTATCCTCACGTTCATACACAATGCAAGTCTAAGCAGTACATGGGTAACAGTGATACATTATATTCCATAGGATACACATTAATGCAAATTGAAATTTCACTGTTCTAACTGTTTCGGACCAATTATGTTTAGTTCTCGAGTTAACTTGTCAATACTGACGCTAGAAATCTGATAGCAGTCGACATTCAAGGACGATGGTTTTCGAAGCACACGTTAGGCCCTCTGTCCTGTGATCTGATGGATTGTGTTCTTGATAACGTGAGTCGCATACTCAAACTCCGAAAAGGGTACAAAAGATAAAAGCAAGAACTTTTACCAACCTCCCACTGTCCCTAGCCTTTTATTTACAAAATCGAGACCATACCACCGATAATACAAAGTCAACGAGTATGTTTTATTGGTTTCTGTGCAGTATCACGGTATTTTTAAAACGGATCATGTGAATTGAATGTTCGGTAACACTAGTATTCGCTGAAATGTGGCCGAAATCACATGGTCTAATTTAAAATGCTCTGCAATATCTCACGTAATCTTGTTAAGTCTTGTTCTTATCGAGGTCCTAGCATTACTGAACTCTACCCAAGTTAGGGTTATGTAACGCTAGGATCTGCGGAAGGTCCCACGAGGTTGTTTGATATAGTGCCGCGTGTTTTTAATGAGAACATGCTCGTAAAATTGATATTTCTAGTCGCGAGTCAGCTACATGTAGTGAGCTCTACCCTTTTTTAAATACAGATCGGTACTGCAATATAATTGAAGGTTTGAAACAAAAGCATTGCCAAAGCACCTACTGTATAAACCTGCGTGCAATCCAAAAAGCGGACTTTAGATTAAAACGGTCAAACCTTGATGGCATTTGTGCCCGCATAATTACCGCTTTGTTAAACTAACATGTAGTCTGGCTTCCGTCAAGTATTACGATTCCTACTGTATGTTCTTTACAAGGCGTGAAATGATCTCTTTCCTAGGGGATATTTTGGTATCAATTTGAGTGGCCTTTGATAAATCAAAATATTCTTGTTTGGTAACAGAACTGAGACCTGCCTTATTGAATATAAACNTAGCATTACTGAACTCTACCCAAGGTAGGGTTATGTAACGCTAGGATCTGCGGAAGGTCCCACGAGGTTGTTTGATATAGTGCCGCGTGTTTTTAATGAGAACATGATCGTAAAATTGATATTTCTAGTCGCGAGTCAGCTACATGTAGTGAGCTCTACCCTTTTTTAAATACAGATCGGTACTGCAATATAATTGAAGGTTTGAAACAAAAGCATTGCCAAAGCACCTACATGTACTGTATAAACCTGCGTGCAATCCAAAAAGCGGACTTTAGATTAAAACGGTCAAACCTTGATGGCATTTGTGCCCGCATAATTACCGCTTTGTTAAACTAACATGTAGTCTGGCTTCCGTCAAGTATTACGATTCCTACTGTATGTTCTTTACAAGGCGTGAAATGATCTCTTTCCTAGGGGATATTTTGGTATCAATTTGAGTGGCCTTTGATAAATCAAAATATTCTTGTTTGGTAACAGAACTGAGACCTGCCTTATTGAATATAAACTCTGGGAATGAATTACATACTTGGAGTGGTTCGGTCAGGATTTTTTTATGTTCTTTTTCAGTTTAGGTCTGCCAGGAAACCAGCTATCATGTTCCGAGGGCATTATGGAATCCCGGGAGACGCATAAAGGTTGGTCCGCTTGTAGCAAGCAGAAATTAAAGAAGATACTAAGGTACTGAAATTAAACCTTCTACTAACCAAGGCTTTACATGTTACTTAAACGTTAAAGTATATTTGAGAACAGACGACTTGGTTTCTTTTGCTGACATCGCTTTTTGCATTCATGAACATAATTTAAAGTGATGTCATTACCGACAACATCGTGTGCTACGCATGCGCAACCCAAGAACGGAAGCCTCAAGAGAAAAACCTGGTGACATGTACCATCAAGAGATGATTGACTACACGAATCGAATAACTACATGTATTCAGATGAACGGAGGGCGGTAATAGTTCCCGTAGTCACAGTAGTTTTCTATATAGGCCTACACTGGACAATTAAACGTACGAAATCCACGCATAAAACCGCAATTACAGATCACTCTTTTTAGAATCCTTTCTAATCCTGACCAAATCTCGACAAAATCTCCTCAGGTTTTCTATGTTCATTTTGTCGAAGTTGTTACAATTCATTTCGCAAGTCCATTGTATCAAGTGACATTTAATGCCCAAGCAAACTAGTAACGTAGATCAATTACACTGTGAACACTATTTTATTGCGACTAAAGGTCGAACAAACTTCTTAAGTCGGAGTTCTGTCGAATTTTGCATATACTATTTTGAAAAATACTTTAGACTGGGCTAGCCCAGCTTTCAGTTACATGAACACAACATCGCCTAACCCCACCTATCATTCACATGTTGATCATTTCGGTGTGACCGCAATGAAATTTATCTGGCAATGGAAACGTGTGACTTACAAAACAACACCAATGTGCAAGCTGCCGCATTGACTGAATCTTCGGGATTTTGACTGGATGCCTTAAGCATTGTTGGTTGTTATCAACATTTGTTGGCATCCATGCTTGATTACCCCTAACAACAGAACAATCATTTATCGTTCAAACTTGCATATTTATAAGAAAACGCACAGACGTGGATAACATCTGGTGGACAGACGTCCTATTTGACGCCTTACGACAAATTAGGGTAACATTTTAAGAAAAGGGACACATTAAGATGGCCGATATCCTGGCAGATAACTTGCGACAGCCTTTCGCCAATAGAGCCTAATCAAAAATCATTTAATTGGAATGTATACATTTAGGTATATCATTGCCAGAGTAAATTGGTGTGTTTTGTATCCCAACACAATTAAGAAATAGCTACCGTGATTACACTTTCCGTCAATGGCGGAATCTGGCAAAGCTAGTGCCTCGTCTTCATTTTTCGCAAAGTAACCTGTTCTACGAAAAACAGCCTTGCTCTGCCATCTGATTCGTTGGCAGACGCTTAAAAGGAAGAACTGACTACGGTTTGTTTCATCATGCGTGTGGTAAAATAATACTCCTTGTGATCGTAGGGCACGGAAGCATTGTCAAAGGGTGTGTACTTTTGACAATCATCCTCCACTAAATTTGTTCACAAGATCACTTTACTCCATTCCCAGCGACCCGTGGATATACTCTTGCTTGGAATATCAAGAAGGTTCCATGCCAGTGCCGAAGGCTTCTCTTGGCCTTATTTCAGCGGAGGACTTTGAGGCAATCAAACAAAACTGTAATGATGACATGGTTGCTACTCACTGGGTATACAAAGGCAAGTTCTCCAGGACAATTAGCTACACACTTCTCGCCAGACGCTTCTCGCCATGGGTAAGTCGGCTAGGGACACAGAGCATTGTTTGAGAATACATATATTTCGTGTTCACTAGTCAAAAATGCCCTTGTACCTCTTGGCCCCATTCATGTTTCAGTGTTAAAGAGTTCCAAGTATTAATTAAAGGTGTATTTGCATGAACCTAACTATGCTAATAAATAGCAGGAACTAAACGTCAATCTATTTTAACTTCATATGCACTAAACGAGGTGCAGATGTATTCGTAGACACAATGTAAATGTAAAAACAAAAAATAGGAAATAGGTGGCCTTTGCACGAATGGCGTATCTTAGGCGCTCGCATAGCCAAGGTCATGCACTGTTATTCCTCACAACCACGTCACGATAATTACTGGATTCGGTTGAGTGATTTACGGAGGATCATTTTCGACCCAAAATTCGTCCAAAAAAACATTTGGCAGTTTTCAACCTACTTCATATTCACATAATCGCTTGTTTCTAACTAATGTGACCAACTATGAAACAATTACAGCAATAAGGAATTAGCGTGCATGTTCCACTTTAAATTCTAACCGTGTCAGTCTGTCAAACTCATTGCATTATTACGTGCAGAGCTACCTAAGATAGAACTGAGGGACCCACATGGATTATATGTGTGCTTGTATGCTACATCTAATTTCCCAACATCAACCTAAATCAACGCTTCCACTTACCAAGCTATCGCGTAGTCTAGTACACGTTAATCTTTAAGACCGGCCTCTTTCGTCAGTGGATAAGGGAATGTTCATGCACAGTGAGGGTATTTGACATCGCCACTGCCCGGGTGAGATTGTGGATTATGAAAACTAAATATGTCTTTGGAAATCGAACTCGGTTTTTCATCGGCAACAGACGAATTTAGAATGGTTTGCCAAAATCTTAGCTGCCTGAGTAGCACAATAACGGGTTGAATTGTATACATCACTGCACAATAGTGCTTAACTGGGTGGTCTTGATTTCCTGAAAAGAATAGTGTTGTTTCAGCGAGTGAGCACGTCACGCACGCTTGGCAGCCTTCATAAAGACAACTCGTAAAAATTTAGACGGGATGGGCCTTAAAATCTTTGCTACCAGGATACATGTTCAAGCAACCTGGGGCTTATGTAGAAATTTGTAGTTACTGGGATTAAAATTTGTTACAACTAAATGTGGTTCTCGACTTTTTTTAGCTGAGGTTTTCCGAGAGATCGTTATCCGACATTCAGATCAATTTCAAGTCGCCTTGATGACTTTTGGCTTAGGTAAAACTGGCTGTATTGAAACAAGTCATAGTACGTCTTTTGTATGTATCGCTACATATATTTCACGCGCTTTGATTAGCAACGCCTGGACAATATCTGCAAGTGGACGCCGTGCAGACGACAAGTTGGCAGATTCAACCAACAATTCTATTCTGCAACTCCAAGAAACACAGTGGGTTATCTGTGCGGAAAAAACAAGGTAATTACCTGTTTTCAAAACGGTGTCATATCCCGTTGCGCTGTTGCTTTGAAAATGTGATTCCGTTTTTTTTGCCTGCTCTGGGGTATCTAAAAGAACACTAGTGGGTGAAATCGTTACCAAAACACGTATTTTGTTTAGATAGCGTCCCCTAAATCTTAGCTTTTTGCATGGATTGGTGCGTTAACGTAGGTCAAGTGAACCTTTGTCCTAAAATTCTCCTAATTTTCGTTCGTATAGCCGCAAGTGGTCACAAATAGAAATTCAAATATAAGCAAGCAGTTGGCTCTACAAAGGATGGTGAATACCATAATGCACAATTTCTTGTGCTTACTACGCGCATATTTTCATATCCTCCCATTGTTAGTGTTTTCCACACAAAGTCTTCGGTCTTTTTATTTTTGCTCATTTTTATGGCATTCAGGACAATGGTGCGACCATTACATAATATGTAGGCAGCGTTTTACATGTACACATTTTAGTACCATACTACGGATTGATCTAAAGCTCCGTCTGCGATCCCCTCGACCCCCACACCCTTTGACCCTCTCAATCCAATTTACTGTGCACAATCTCGACTCTATCTGAAAATACAAAAAGCGCTGACTTGCAGGAACAACGAGTCGGGCCGTGAGTTCGACTGACTTTCCCCTTTTTGCAATAAAGAGAGTAGATTTGGCAAGTTTGAAAGCCAAAAACGGAAAAATAAACTCGACCTAATCAAACTAAAGACCTACCAACGTTACAAATGTCGTCCCTGGCAGAGTTCAATCGTCTCGTCTGCTCTTCAGTGAATGATAGATTTAACCTTTTACGTAGAGTGCGAAGAACCGACAAAAACGTAATTTCATTAGTAAATACAATTTAGAAAACAAACTGTTGACTTAAAAGCATCTCTACTTTACATGGAGTATATTATAGACGAGTATACAACAGAAAGCAAATAATAAAAATGTAAAATAATATACATTCACGATAACGTATCTCTCACTAAGTTTAGTAGAACTGGGCCATTGGTAACCAATTAAGAATCTATTTCCGTCGCAGCGGCAGCACAACCACAATTCGTTATTTCAGAACACGTTCTCACACCAATTTCTGTTTGTAAGCACCCACCTGAGTCAGAGTAGACTCTCGTGTAGTTATGTCTTTTGGGAAAGTAATTCAGTGTCGTATTAATGATTATAAAATGTGCAGGAAGCGAAAAGATACATCTCTTGCCACAGGTCGTTGGTCAAGGAGGTGTGGGTCGTGGGTTATGGGTCATGGGGTTGTGGATCGAGAGGCGTGTGGGGGTTGCGAGGGCTTTAGAACAATCCGTATCATATATTCACCGCCTTTTCTTCTTCCTGCAACGAAGTCCGCTCCCAGTCGCGGATTTAAGGGGGCATGCCCCCCTAAAATTCTAACAGATACCATTTGGCAGTTCGGGATGCGAATCGATGACTAGCATATGCGCGCGCACAGGGGAGCTCGGGGGACGAATGCACAATGCATAGGCCTTCAACTAATCATGTTCACCGTTTTGTTTTAGTAAAAATGTTCGCAAACCCAAAAATTCGATACCCCAGCATCCCTAGGTTTAGGTTGGACGCGCGCGAGTGGTGAAATTCTGGTTATTCCTGTGCCCTGACTCCCCAACACAAAATCCTGGATCCGCCCCTGCCTCCGAGACGCTCCATTAGTTGTCATCAAGAGGGACTGGCATAACTTAGATTATTCATGTATGTGAGAAAAAGTTTTGGGACAGTACACAGTAGATACACTGTTGGACCCACCCCCATTTGTCTCATTGTTTTGTCACCCCGCTGCTATCCACAGCATGTCTCGCCGGAAAATATCACCGTTTTTGAGTAGTATGAACTGACCGTCAGCAGTTCACCCTCGTGTCAGAATATCTCTTCCCAAAAATGCGAATCAAAGCACCAATAGTATGATGTCCTTTAGGTTATGTATGACCTCTGGACATAATTATAGTTCATTATGCATTAATGGAGAGCTTTAAACGCAATTTCTAATAACGTTTTTTAGAACGGGGAATCTAGAATAGAATGTAAAATTTCCATATGAACCCGATCAGGCATATCTTAGGAATGATGATTCAAATTTAGACACATACATGTATGTGTGTACATTTTACTAGGGTCTAACACGACCGTAGATGTATATTCCTTACCAACCGACATTAAAATTGGTACGCAATCTGACAAGATCTGACAATTCTTGATGGAACGTTTGAGAATACTTCATAAGTGACCTCGGACTTAACACATTTTTTGTCACTTGTAATGGTACTTGCGTAATCAGAAACGCAGTCAGCACATTTATAATGCTACAGGGTACTGACTAAGCACGTTATTTTGTTTTATGGAGCTCGTTCCAGTTCGGTTACCCAGATAGATATACATGTATTGCTAACACGCTCGTGTTCTTCGATTTTGGATTAGACCTCCACTTAATTCGCCCAATTCGATTTTCACTAAATTCACTTTGAACATCTATCTTCAGTATCTATCAACAGCTATCTTCACAATTTCAGATTTGCGAAAATTCAAACCGTTGTGTATCGGCTGGAAACTCAGGCTGTGGTCAAAGAGAGACGTTAACAGAACCCGAGGGAGCCTTGTCTTCGTTTAGATTCAATGGCAAAGATTTCTACCTTCCGAACATGTTTTGTTCTTGGAGAATCAGGCTTAATAAGAAACAGCAAGTGTCTGTAAGTGACGTCAAATGTACTATAGTTCCGCAGGGTGTATCACGGCTCATGTATTTTTTCTCCACCTGCCACGAACTCCCAGAGCAATATGATACATGTGCACGTAAACTCGTTCTTAATCCGACAGCATACGTTGTAGGCGAGTGAAAGTGACAGTTGGTAATAACACTGACCGTCAACTTCAATTGCAGTAGTAATGACCACATTAGGCTGTTTTTCGTCATTTGTTTTTGGTTGTTATAATTTAGTTAGGACATTGTGAAAATTGAGAATTCTTTTCATTCACCATTTGAGGAAGAGACATCATGATCGAGGACACGCATACGCCCGTTGTGGCTTAGGTGGATTATACTATGGACACACTGTCTCTAAATAAGACCAACTGGGTGTTCCTTTCATCAGCATACAGAACAACTTGTCTATACCCCGAGGGAATAGTAGCTACATGCACGAAGAGAATTTAAGTTCACGAATATATTATTTTTTGAACGTACACGTACATGTAACTCCTCAAATTTGAGTTTTCCTTAGGTTTTGCTATGCCTATATGCTGCTTCCTGAGTCCTGTTGTGCAATCATAACCTTAGCTGAGGGTAATTTGGCACTCATGATGGTGTTTGTTTGAAAAACATTTCAACTAAAGGATCGGTTTCATGAAAGTGGCCTAACGCAGAAACTTGGTCTTAATCAATACCTTGAAATGATGGATAGTAACTAGCAGTTACGTGTGTAAATTTAAGGAGTTTCCACTTTTGATCAAGTGTGGTTTAAAGTTTTTTAAGAAACAGTTGTGTATACATGTAGGAGCATAAGACTAAACTTTGTCGTAACTTTTGTGAAACTTTTCATGAAACACACCCCAGCAGCAATGCACAGAACAAAATTTTAAAGGTAACGTTCAAACGATACTATAAGTGACCAACGTGTGGACAAAGGTATTCTTTTTTCTTTAAAATTAGCTGGAAATCCAGGTAATGGATGTCCTCGGCTACGATGATGATAACTGCATGGTGAAAACCGGCTACGTCATAATTGGTGACCGGGTGTCTGTTTTCGACGGACCGAGCTCCAAGTCAAAGCACGTGATGACGTTCTGCAATGGAAAACGGGCGATGATTATTTCTTCTACATATATGCTTTATGTAGAATTTGTAACAGACAGTAGCCTAACGTCAGTAGGTACCGGGTTTAAGGCAACGTACACATCCGTTGTGCTTGAAAATGACGGAGAGCCGTACGTGGTGATATTAGGCCTACCAGAAGAAGACGGTGAGACTCGTGTGGCAAAGTTCCTCTCCAACGGATGCATGAAACCAGTGATATCAATCGACACTATTGTCTCTGCATTGCATATGTTAGTTATGGGAATGCGTGGTCTACTGTAGCATACATTTATTATTTACAAGAAAGATTGCAATGTGTCAAGTTGTCAGACTTCCTTAACACTTTCCAGGCAATTATAAAGTTTCATAAGCGTCAACCGTGTACTATTCGCGTCTTAGGCGGAATCTTTGCACTCGAAACCTAACCCGAAGTTATCTTTGACATTTTCCGCTCTAGTTTAGTGCAGTTTCAACATAAGCGATCATTGAGCTTGTTTGTTGACTGTCCAATACCAGTTAAACTGAGTTTTAAGAATCAGCCGGAACTAAAAATGGAGTTTTTGCTCGAAAACTATAAATTTTACGTGGAATCTGGGCGTAGTAAACTCAAGTTTGTGGCTTGAAGTTTGAAGTCATCTAGCACGACGCTGGACTAGATATTTTTTCTGTGTAAACAGTCAGGTAATCGACCAAGGAGCAATAAGCATTCAGGTTGACCTCGTACCAGAAGATAACGGGAATTGTCAAAACAATTTTGAGTTCGGGTTTGAGTTAAGAGCTTAAACTGCGTGACCTGATCTGGGCAGGTTGCTTATCATTTTGGTTGTTGAAGGGATAATAATTTGTAAAAACGCACATGCGATTGCAGTGCACAAAAAGTCGTATACCAAAGTCTCGTTTTCCCATGCACCGATTTCGGGTCACCGCCAACACGCTGTCGTCGTTCAGAAGTAGTCGTGGTAGCAGATGGCGTCTGCCAAATCAAGATTTTCGCCTCAAAAGAGGGATCCGACGTTTCCTGGGGTGGTCATCCCTCGAATTACCAGTTAGTTAATGGAGCAGGCATCGGCGTGTAATTTCAGTTGTCGTACCGCGAATTTCCGTAGATAAGCCAATGGGTGTGTTTTCGGAAAATGAAAAATTCCAAGCGTTTTAGCAACACCAAATAAACACCAGGGTGTCTATCCAGAAAAAGAGGCGTGTAAACGCAAAAATATGGTTTTGCTGACTTTGACATTTTTTACTTAATTTTATGTTATTAAATGCATAGCTCGCCAACACCTTGTTCGCTTTTAAAATGATAGGTGCTTCACAACATTGAATTTGTGACAAAAAGTTGAGGCTTAATGGAACTAGACTCCAAATAAACGCCCATGGGCGTGTAATCGGCATAATTTTCCAAATAAATGCCCATGGGCGTTTTATGGGTTGGGCTTATCTATGGAAAATCCTGGTAGGGTCGCCAAAATTGCCAAAACATGCTACTATTCGACACTCAATTCATATATATATATATATATATATATATATATACACAGTGTATATATATATATATATATATATATATATATATATATATACTCAAACTTATGATGCTACAAATTCACTGATATTTAGTAAATCCCACGTCAACTCAACTGCTTCATTCAGCCTATTTTAGGACATTTAGCGAAGCCGATATCAACTCAACAACTTCATTTTTTAATTTTATCGTTCATTGCAAACACATTACTACTTCGTGAAATCAATCGTGTTTAAAGGCGAAGGCAACCTTTTTCCATCTCATTTTGAGCTAAAATAAGGTTGGTTGGTTATCCTAGACATATTTTCCACTTAATTACAGCTTTTCGTAATTTTATTAATTACTCGTCTGCTACTCCGGAAATGACGTTTTAGGAGGCAAGCGTTTCCCGCCACTTGGTTTTGCGTTGACTTTACCGTGCGAATCTGTTCTATTCTACTTTTGTTTTGTGCTNTCTCCCTCGTGTAACGACTACACCCCTAAGTTGTCTAAATCTGAATTACAGTAGGTTTCTCCCACGGAAAGTGGATTCCGCTGTAAAACGATTTTGAAACAGTGATGATGGTGGTCTCATTTACGTTTGCATGTAGCAGCGTTATACCTTCCGAGCAACAAGACGAACCGATATTATGAATAAGAATCGTCAAAATGACGTGACCTTATTCGTTTCAAACTCTAGAAAATCGATGATTTGTTCAACCTACTCCACATCTCGTTGTTTTACCGCGTAAGAATATCAGTTTTGCTACTTAGTCACTGCGCTTCTGTATCCCTGCGCGGGCGTATGTGTACTCAACGCTCGCGCATGTTTAAAAGCACGTCACACCCACGTAGGAGATGACTGGTCCCACTGGAGAGCCACCGCGTGGTGTTGAATCCATCAAGCGCTAAAAGAAATTGAGGTAAGGTACTTCACGCAGATAAGAGTGATCGATTTGAATACAATTGGCAACGTAAAAGATGCCTTTTCCGCCAAAATGCACGTTGGTGTGAAAGGACAATTCCCTCATTTAATGTGTAGGCTACGAAAACGATACGTACATGTCATATTTAGTAACGCTTTAAAAGGCAATGTCCAGTTCTCACTGGGTTTTGCATGACGGTGCATAGGTGAAGAGTCGTTGTCTTCCTCTCACAATGTTGAAAGCTGTAAGAACAAAATGAAACTGTGAGTCTTTAAACAAAAAGAGCACTACTATACACATGTATGACTATAAAAATTGATTCCGTCCCATATTTGAGACTCTTCCATTTCCACCGACAGAGGAAGCGATGCTCCGAATATAGGTGGAAAAATATATTGACATTTTGAGTCCAACACCTACTGACTTCACCAGTAGGGTATAAATACAATGTTCTTGATCCAAATCGCATTTTGAAAAACTGTGATCAAGAAGTGCTGCCATCCAGCTAGAATTTCAATTAGGGTTTGTCTGAGGACTTTCTAGAATCACAGAAAATTCTTTAATAGCTTCGCAGAAATTTAACAATGCTATGAAGGGCAGCCATTTCGAAGAAACGTTTATCCACAATCAAACTTTTTATCATTCTCAGCTTGTTCATAAATAAAATAAAACGCGACGATACGCTGGTCCTTTTAATGATGCCTACATCGGAACTGCTGCAAACCTGCCTTTCCCATTTTTAGACGGGAAATTGGCATCTGCTAGAGTTCAAAAGTACGTTGCCTGCTTAGTGATAAGGAAACGTTGTGTTGTCCTTTTAAAACCGAAATACATATAATGTCTTCACTTGTGGTGATCATCAGTTCTGTCCGTCTGCCCAATTTCCTTTGCACGACCCTTTGTCGTGTCAGCACGCTATCTCCTCGTCTAGAGATCAGCTCTTCCCCGTTCCACTGACAGGATTACGAGCCACCGACTGACCATTGTTTCCCGTAAGGCTACGTGTGTACATGTACATACGGATCAGTATAACAGCCTCCTTCGGAGTGGAGACGGACTGGTGTGCAAACGAGTGAAGATGTCGCGCCTCAAAATCACCTAATAATTACTTGTGTCAGCTCTTCATATCACTGAGTAGCAGTACTTTTTATTTAAGAATAGCGAAATATTTTAACAGTGATAAAATGACTTATGAATATGGAGCACTGTGGGAAGACCCAGCAGGATCAGAGTTTGGTTATGTTATTTCCAGAAACTTTGCGTGCATGTTGATGTACATGCACAACGACCTTTGTCTCTTCGGTAAGATAATCTTAGGAAACTTTTCAAACATTTATTGAGAATTTACTATTTGGCAATACAATACATTGTATCGTCGTGGCAAAGACATGAAACAATTAACATGAGTCCCACACCAGCACCCAAAATGATCACACAGTCATCTGTTTACAAAAAAAGTTCCAAATTTAACCCATTTTTTGTTAAAGTTTGAAATATTTGAGTTTTTATTGGCTATATACTTCCCAGAATTTTAGTACTCACTGACGATATTTAAAATGATGTTAACACAGAAAATTTTAGCCTTTACTAGAATTTAACATGAATTGTTTTTCCAAAAGTAATAACGTGTCAGGTAGAAATTATAGTTTGTTAGCTTTACCAAAGATTACTTTTTGAAAGAGATAAAGCCAACATGGCGACCAGCACACTTATCAATAAACTGCCACAACGGGACACCACAGTAGTCAAACTGTCCAAAATCGCCAACAATATTTTTCCCTCTAGGAACGCATTTACTATTTTCTTAAGAGTGCATTGGCTGAATAAGAGCTGAACGCCAAGGCAGACTAAACTATAAACATGGCCACGTTTCATGTCTTTTTCCCACGTAAGAAGATAAGGTCAATTTTCACAATGATTTAAAGAGTTGTTTGGCCAACAGAGAAGGGAGGCCAAAAAACAGACTCAAAAATGAGAAAAATGACTACTAGGTCGCGTACACTACAGTTGTACGTCAAATTCATCTGAAACCAAACACGATATCCTCATCTCTCATAGAAATATATGTGCCACATTGAATAAAAATCCCTCCCGGAACTCAAAAGATCTACACAAAAAGGAAAAAAATAAAGTTGCCTCTAGTGAGCACATCGCCTGTAAATACGTCTGAATGTCTTCGTCACATGATGTCATACAGTTTTTAAAAGTACACTTGTCAAATTTAACAACGATCCTGCTTAGGGCTTGGAAGACATTATGTGCAAATTTTCTTGAAAGTATACATATACATGTATTAAGGGGTTTTGGAGATACAACAGCGGACGCCAGACTGACAGACGGAAAGAAATGACGGTATCATACGTCCACAAATTTTATACGTGGATGAGTAAATATTTATTTTCTCTAAGGTTTTATTTTACTTACTGTTCTGCCACTGTTCGCAAATTTCTTTAGCAATGGCCAGATTTTTTATACTCGCATGTGCAATTTAATCCAGTATACACTATCCCAAACTCAACGGTTTCAATTAGCAAACATATTACAGCACCAAAAGTTTTAATAATCCAGTGCCAAGTTACTCGAAACCGTAAGGGACGCAATGACTGCATCAAACATCTAATCCACTGTTTCGGCCACTGTCTAATTTGATTTCCGTACACTGTACACTAAGCGCAGCGCATTGATTCAGCAGTAACAGAGCAGGCATACCTAATAAAATACAATCAAATCTAGTCCGTAATCCGTGGCAAATCCGTGTGTTATTATCTGAAACAGAGGAGGAATTTAATAGCTGGATTATTGGTTTTGTAATTAAGCGTGCCATTATTAGCAATAAGGTTTCTCGAGATTGTTTAATGTGTGTTCTCAGTTAGGTTGTGTTGGACATTGCCAACAGGGCTTTAGAGTTAGCCAAATATGTATAATTCAGCTCAGAAAAAGTATAAATTTTCTACAATGGACATTTGTTTTGTTTTGTTTTGATTCCAATCTATCATCAATTAGTTCACGTGACCATGCTATTTAGTACAATTTAGAAAAAAAAAGAAAGGCACGTTCATAGAAAGGCAAAAACAACAGCAGCATAAAAAACAATTTTGCAGCTTTCAGAGCTACATACGTGAGTACGTGCGTGCGTGCGTGCGTGCGTGGATGCGTGATTGTTTGTGTACCACTGCGTGCGTGTGTTTATATAATCGCTAGATATCCAAAGGTAAAAACTGCTTCAATCAGGATTGCCGTACAATGCGAAATATTAACATTAACAAGTAAGGAATAGACATTTTGAGACAGCATTTATTTAATGCTCATACATATACATATACATATGACATTCAATTACACGACTAGCACATGCAATCATAGATATATGTACTTTAATACATAAACATACATATAAATGAAACTGATACTCTACTAAAATATATAAATGAGTACGTAAGAGTTCCATGTGAATACGACCAGCCAGTATTCAACTTGATGTTCGAAATCGGCCAGCACTGGAAAGTTTAGGGTCCTAGATAAGCCTCGAAACAAATGTACCTAGCGAATGGAACACTGAAAGTTGGAACATGGTCAAAGAAAAGTCAAGAAATATCAATAATGTAGAAGCTAAAAGTGTTGATATAAACATCAAGGCAGCATCAGATGTAGGCGGCGCAATTGAATAGTTTGATGAGTACCGCTTGTACATTTCAAAACGAGGGGGTTGTGGGAAATGATTCGTAGAGTGAACCTTTATTAATATTCATATTTAATGATACTAGCATTGATGATTTAATTATCACGCGCAATGCCAGGTTAAAATCTAGACTATGACAACCATGAGAATATGGTCTCCTAAGCCGTTTTCCTGCTCTCTCTTGGGACACCACATTACCCATTTACCTAAACTACTCATGTGCATTTACATGTACAGTGGTCTACACAGCGGCCTTAATAGATGCATGTACATTCTCAAATAGATTCTCTGATTCTTCAAAGAAAACTATCCAGACGTTGACGTGACTACAAGACTCTTCTCGGTCTCGGACAAACATCTTGACAGAATTATTTGCCAGTTTAATCACTTTCTGTCGCAGTTAAATAGTGTTTTTGTCGAAATTTTGTCGGACTTTAATGTGACTGTAATGCGCTAGTAACCTTTAAATTTACTTACAATAAGTTGTCATTATATGAATAGCATGCATGGAACAATACTTGTCAACAATTCGTTGATAAATTAGCCAGAATGGAAAGTTAAGTATTTCTAATCGAAAACAATATTTACTTGCAGTTTTGTGCGCCGAAATTTTTGTCGACTATCAAAGTCCGCATTTGCTCTTCAGACAACTGTAATGCACTCATCACTTGAAGGGAAATGAACAACGCAAACTGCAGTCGAACAGGGTGCACATTTAATATGTTCACACAATTAAAACATTCACATTGAGTTAATGATAGTGAAGACCTTTTGATAAAATGACCATTGTTTAATCTGAGTTTACATTTTCCAGGATAATCTCAGCATAATGCGATTGCTGTTATGGTTAGTGGTTTTCTCTGCCGGTGAGTACGTAACACTACCGTAGGCTACTACTTTCCTTGATTTTATGTTGCGTATGAAGAATAAATTATTTAAAATTAGCAACACCAGTCTCCGGGAAGTTTTCGTTTTTTTTGTGGGAATCGAACTCGAACTATGTCCGTTATACTGAAGTGTAGACACAAGAGAACTGCCAATACTTCCATTATAGGGGTATATTTTGGTTTGCCAGGCTGACTGCGAGATCTTATTTTGCAATTGATTGGGTTCGAGTTCTGAGTCTGAACACAAAATGTCGAAATTTTACCCGAGTTTCAAGTTGGAGTTTAATGGTCAGCAAGTGCGAATTTGGACTGCACATTACACAAACCAAACCAAGCACAGAACAGCAGACACTCGCTCGCACTACAAGTAGAGGAGAAGAAAAATGCCAAAAGTACTTTTAAGTTCGTTTACCATATAAAGACGTGTTCTCGAGCCCGCATTGTCTTTGTCTCTCTCAAACCTGAGATTAATTGTTGGCTTCTCATCGCAATTGTACAAAATTGAAACGTGTTTCCAGCAAATGTTAAATCAAACATGTGCTAATTGGTTTTATGTGTATATATTGAAAAGGCATTGAAGGTAATTATTTATCAGTGGGTGTTTGTTAACGTAGTTGAATAAGTACAAGTAGACTGATGAAACGCAAATACAAATGGTTATATGAATTCATTTACATCCACATTTGTAAACTTGCATTACGCCTTCTTGGAAGAAAACACGTAGAACGAAAACTCAAATAGCGTGGCTTAGTGTTTTCTGTAAACAAAACTTGGATTATAGTAGCTGGTAATTTTTCTTGCACGTGCTTAATCCCAGATAAATCAATGCCATCAGTCAACTAAACGTGCACGTTATTTGCAAAATATCTCGTAATTTTGATTTGGCGTGAGCCCTAAATTTCTTTTTTGCAAAAAAAAAACGCAAACTTGCCCATCACTGATATTGTGATAAGAACAATACTCCTACCCCATTGTGAAAATGCATGGGCCATATACTGGAGGAAAAAGAAAAGACAGTTACTGGTGTTTTATGCCGTTGCATTGGCTATAGGCCTGAAGTGAAACTTTCCCCAAAGTACAGGCCTACATCTAAGGGAAAAGGAACGGTATTTGGATGAGATTAGTCGGGAGCTGCTTGGTTTCGCCCATTCAGCCATGCAGGATTTTTTCGTTTTCGTTAAAATGCTTCATTTCCAGTATAATGCTTCTAAACGGAAACAACTAACCACAGGCCAACTGATCCTTGACCTCCAGTGATGCGTGCATGGATAAATCGTCGACTTGCTCTCAAGTTTTCCTTGGATTCTTAACAGTTACAAATAAAAATGATGCTATTATATTACTCTGAAGTGGTGATTTGTGTCTTTCAGTTTCAGTGAGTGGCAGCGGCGCTCGGCGGCACAGGGCAAGGGTTCGAGGCGACGAGGGGATGCGACGTAAAGTTCGAATTGCGCTCTTCTTCTCCAAAAGTCTCATGGATTCGTGGGTGTCTAGGAAGAATGTGCCTGCAAGCGAATTGACCGACTATCTGCAGTCCACATTTCTGCAAGAGGTAGGGTTTTAGAATCCCATAAGTCATTTGAGTTCCACGTTGTCAAAGGCAGCTTACAAAGTCTATGAGTTCTTGATTGTTCATTCTCAGCGGTACTATCGTGTGCATGCATTGCATGCCGCCGTTCCCTGCATTTGTAAACGCTGCTCCGGGGCTAAGATTTGATGTCGTTTTGTTAAGGCCAGTTTAGCCAACGATATTCTCATTTGCATCATATCTTTTATGCCCAAGACCGACATAACGCATGTTCTTATTACAGAATCCAATATTCTACGATACCAATTTGACAATTATACCATTGATTATCCCCAGTCTGGTCATTTGCATCTACATGGATGCATGAAAACTGATAATAACCTTATTAAACAAATTTAGTCATTACCAGTTGATGCAACAAGAATCATCAGAGTGTCCAGAAAAATTGAGCAAGAGCCAAGTTTGTGCGGAACTGCATTATAGTTTGCGTTGTCAGAATCTTTCTCTTTGAACCCACACCAAGTATTAGTTGAGGGCTTAGGTTAGCCAGTGATCTATTACAATGTAATGCTCAGTCTATGTGTGTTGTTACTGAGTGGTCTCGAACGACCTTATTACATTTTCAAGTTGCAGAAGCTTTTTGTTTGGTATACTACACTGTTAGACTTGAATAATTCGGTAAATTTTAACCAGCTCAATTTTAATGACTCGATTATTACTATTACTACTTTTATTTTTATTATTGTTTTTGTTATTAATATTACTATTATTATTATTATTATTATTATTATTGTTATTGTTATTGTTATTGTTATTGTTATTGTTATTGTTATTGTTATTGTTGTTGTTGTTGTTGTTATTGTTATTATTACACGAATTATACATGTAAATAGTGCTATACCGGAAGTAGTAGCTCAGCACTGGCGGCAGCACATACAGCAGCCGCCGCCGATCTAGGATTTAAGGTACAGGATTTTACTGTACCTGCGGCGTCATCTTTGTTGTGTAGGCCTTATTTTTATGGTGCCTCCTGATCAAACTAAGAGCATCAGTCTCACTAGCAGCATTACTTGATACAGTAGGCGCAGCAGTAGTAGCGCCTTACCGCTAGTCGAACCAGTGGCACTAAGAAGCAGAAGCCGTCCCGGTAGTTGGGACGTGTAAGTAAAGTGAGCTATAGAAGCGCCGGTTACACTACTCGCGCTAGTTATAACAGCTGTGCAGCAACAAGTGCAGTAGTCTTACCAATAGCAGTAGCCCTCCCAGTACTTGAATCATTAGCAGTAGCGAGTAGCAATTAGCATCCTATGTTACTTTACAAGAACAAGCCTGTACGATATTGTAACTGAGGCATAACATTTTCAAATAGCAGGAGATATACCAGTGGCAATAGCCGCACTATTGAGGTAGGCTCATCGATATTAGGAGTCCTACAGTTAACAGTAGTCACATCAATATCAATACCTCTAGCAGGAGACTTCAAGTAGCAGTGGACATACCCTAGCCTCATCGGTAGCAGGAGCCCCAGAAATATCAGATGTTAAACCAGTACCAGTAGCTGCACCCGTTACAACAGCAGTAGTAGCAGCATCACTAGTAACAGTATAATGAGAGGTTATAGTGGCAGCCATATTGGTTGTGGTCGTGTGTTGTACATGTACCTGTAGTGCCCAATTAACAGGAAGTGGATGTCAATTAGTACTAGTAGTAGTGGCAGTGGTCTTATGTTTTGTCTTAGCACTATTTGTGTTCAACGACTCTATCCATGTTTATCACTGCTGGTAGCTGTTTGTTGTACAGTATAACTGCATCTTTACATGGTTTCTAGACTCCACACCCTTGTACAATTAGCCTGTACTTAAAGAGTTTTCACCAGGACCTCAAAAAGTATTTTATTAATACACCCTGATAGATTTAATAGCCTTTAGTATACCTACTGTAAAGAAACAAGTCAAAAATTAAAGAAACAATCTGTTATCGCGGTTGTGCGTAATGGGTGGAAGGCCGTCTCAGCCGTCGTTGTTTTATACCAGTACGCTGATACCGAGGAGTTTTGAGGACAGTCCGCGTAGAACACGTGGAGAATTTGTCGCTCAAACTGGTGACCCACCGCTCTTATTTTCTAAGCCCCAGACACCTGTTATGATGTCTATTCAGCACGCCCTCTGTATTGAAGTAGTGGAAAGGTAATTCCTAGCATTACTGTCTCAACAATAGGTTGTTGTTAGTACCCCCAATTTGGTTTTCTCTGACATTTGCTGAGTTATAGCCTGCAACGCTGGAGAGTAGGTTTAACTTGGTACATTATAAATATTACAAAATGACTAAAAAGGTTTACTTGTGTTTATCTTCACAAAGGGCCACTTCCCAAAGGAACGATAAGTTTCATATTTGTTTTCTTTATTTAATTTTTAATGCTTCTGCCCATTTGTTGTTTTTTTTTCTTACCGGGAACGGGTTGATAACTTGTTATCCAAGTTTTGAACTTCAAGTGAAGTACCAAAACAGAGGTACATTTTGATCGACAGCTACACTTAATTAGTTGAGTTCATTGTGAGCCCATCCCTAAACTTACCACATCACAGGTACACTAAACATTTCACGTGTCATTAAAGTTTATTATCTACTCGAACTCAAATCATGAAATATGTACAAAAGTGCAAATATGGCGATTACCAAACTGAAGGTTTGCAATCGCTGGACAATTTCGGTGGCACTGACTATTTAACTATCAGTCAGTAAGAAAAAATGAAAAGCAGGCACAACAACTGTTTCCTGGTCAAAAATCTGATTAAACGAGATTGAAAAAATATTAGAAAATGAATCCATGTGATATTGTTAACTCTGATCAGCGTTTGTATATCCACCGAGTACATGTATATCAATACGCGCGGTAGTTTATCTTCAATCGTACCCAATGGTTGTAGTTTCTAGGTTATTAGTTCATCGATTTTTAAAAATCGAAAACCGTACGTGGTTGGTTTGTTTCCAGCTGAATACCGCCGTGGTGTTTGTTTATAACAAAATTGGTGGTTCGTGCATTTTGAAAATTCGGCATTATGTACAGTCAGAAATGTCTAATACAGTTTATGGTCGGATAATTACATTTAATTGGGCCTTGCTTGCATTGGGCAATGCGGTCATCACAATTCTGCATGATTCCGGCGCCGCGCGGTGAAAATTTTCGCATATTCTTAGAAATGCGTTACTTCCTTCTAAGCTTTCTACGCGTTTGTGAAGGTTGTAGTAACATGACTGAGAACGTCTCTGCATTCGAATTTCCTAAATACATGTACCTGAAACGGAATACGTTTGTACTCTGCACGAGAGTGTCGAGTGTGGAAAGAGCGATTCAGTTGGGAGAAACATTTTGTTCGCCTGCACCTGTTCAAGGAATCGCGTTTCGGGCAAACACAGAAGCGACGTTACTGAGTAACGTCCTTTATCGTAACTTACGATAAAGGACTCGACACCTTGTAAGTGTATAAGCAAAATAACGAACAAACTTGCTTCCATTCTAAAGTGATCGAGTGATGTCAGGCCCTCGACGCCGGTCCACATCTAGTCCTACGACACGTAGTAGGCTTATGCATTACGTTTAGACCGTGCTCATTCCGTCATAGCAATGGTGAATGTGAGTGACCCAGCTTTACTGTGACCTATATGTATGCCCCTGATTATTAAGAATCTAATTTTGTGAACATTAACTACCCCCTGGTTCAATTGGTTGTGCCTCGCATATGACTGCAGTATTTCTCCTGTAAGTGGGTTTGGGTTCATACTGCCTCAAAGCTGACGAAAGTTGGTACATGTAAGTGGGAAATCGAATTCATTCTCTATTCTTCATTTACTCGAGTATGATGCCCGTATTCACTCTCTCCCACTGTCTTCTCCGTCTGCATAATAATTGTCCACTTCCCGTTCAAAATCGCCCTCGCCTTCTTGTCTGCTGTTTTCCGCCATTGCAGTTGATTGTCAAGTGACCAAACGTCTCCCCCCATTACATCAATTGGTGGAAAAACTTGGAAATAACTAATTTTTCTTCAAAATAAAAAATGGCGATTATTCGGCATAAAAAGTGCTTATTTAATTTTGCATTAGCAAACTGAAATCTCAAAAACTAAGAAAATGCATGGCAGGAACTCTTTAAGCAATGCATTTCATTTGAGTGAGCACTTGCAGTCCGCACGCATCAACCAGGTAACCACAACAATTAGTAAAACACAATCAGAGTTTAAATGCTTGACTTATTATGTGCTTTAAAGCTGAATAACAAGGTTATCGGTCTGTTATGCATTTAACCTCTTCTGTTTGGTTAGTTGACCAGGCTAAGCCGACAATCGCTTATTGCATGTACAGTAAGAGATACGTTTACAATCGTCAGTAGTGGCATTTAGGGATGTATCGTAAATAAATTTTCTTATTGAAATCACCATTAATCTTGAATCTAATCAATGATACAATCAACCTCTTAAGCCTGATATTTGCTCCAACTACTCAGTTGTATATCTTCGTTTGATGTAACTTCATAAAGACTCACCAAGGTGGCTCCTAAGTTGAGAGCAACTACCATGCTTCTTACAATTAAATCTAATTATTCTCAAGAGCTTAATTAATTAGTTCGATGCTACGGAAACGAGAGACTTCTGTTAATCAGTATATTATTTCGCAGTGCACGAATATTTTGTGTGGAAAGGAAATATATCGTACCACCTCGATGTTGAACTTTGACTTGCAAGCCGTAATTTTATTGACATTGTTTGCGACGGCGTATACATGTACTTGTAGCTTGTAGAGTGATTTCACATGTATTAATTATAAGTCTAATAATTTGTATTTTTAGTTTAACAAACTGTGGTCCGAACCTCAGCTAGGAGCAGGGATAGACATAAAATTTGAGATCACAAGAATACAGTACTTGACAGCGCATGAAGAGGTAACGTGGTAAAAAGTTGTATAAAAAGCGTTAACCCGTCAATAATTTTGTTCATTGAGATACAGATGCGATTAATGAAGAGTAGATGTAAGTGAAGCGAACTAGAGCAATTGAAGTTAAGACACGCTCGGATGTATATGTCAATGAAACTATCAAATAAAAAGAGTAGATTTACGATTCCATTAATTATAATTATGGTGAATCACGCTAACGCAAAATTATACGGAACAAGGTGTATTTTTCTGTCCGTAGGCAGAGTTGCGAAGGCGGCAGATACAACTGAAACGCACCAATGGCGACTACGCTGGAGCAGCGGCGTTCTGTGACTGGTCAAAAGATCGAATGTCTGCTGCTGACGAGTGGAATATACCAGCATACATTACTGATGGGTAAATAACCGACCATTCTTGATATGTGAAACAGCGTGGCAAAAAGTTAAAACTCCTTTAGTATGCCTGCAGATATTGAAGAAACTGGCTTCAGATATTAACAAAACGTACCTATATTTATTGCCTGTAATGACAGCGTATTGAACATCCCGATGCCTTCAATACATACTGAACGTATACAATTTATAGGAAAATTGATGCAAAAATGTATATTTAAAACAAAACAGCTGGATCAATGACACAATCAGATTTACTATTATAAAAACGTTTGACGGTTTTTTGAATAGTTGTTTCGATGTCATTTTATGCAACTTGAATTTGTTTTATTAAAACCACGTACGTCGCATAAGTGCTACGTGTCAAAGACAATTCCTAAGATTTTTTAAGAACGTTGTAAGGCTTGGTATGTTAATTTTTTGTGAATCCGTTCAATCATTTCTTACAGTGTAGCTACAGAGTTCCGATGTTGGCTGTAGTCTGTGTCCCTTTTCAAGCTAATTTGAAAAATCAAATAGGAAATGAAACTCGCTCTCGACTAACGTCTACTGTAGGCACAACATAGGTTAACACAACTTCAATACGTACACATCTGCATGCACAGTGTATGAATGTATGCAGAAATTGCAGGGAAAGGTAGATTTGGGAGATGATTTTTTGTGATTTTCACCAAATAACCGAAGTCCCTCGGTGAATCGAGGTTTCTTGAATTGCATTTTACTCTTTACCAGTGTGTAACTGTAATCTCCATTACTGGGAAGCACTTTTTAATCCTTTGTTTGACTAGTTGGAACATGTTCAATCACTAAGGACACGTTTCCATTTTCTCCCAACAGGATACGGCAAGCGGATTTCAACGCTCGCACACCAGGTCGCGCGTTTGGCATGGGGAGAGTGTGTGAGAAAAGCTGCGTAGTGATGGAAGGAAAGGTTGCTGATTGGAGATTCGAACCGCTATTCGCAAATCTGCTTGCGCATGAAGTAGGACACATGTAAGTAAAGAAACTTCGGTACGCCAAGAAACGCACTAATTTTGAGGAACTCTCATTCATCGTGTTTGCCTCTTAATTCGAATTCTTCCCTCATTGGACAATAAATATACGGTATTTTTCACACTGCTTGCAGTTTTGGTTTTCAACACCCTCCCGCTGGGTGCCGCGCAGACATCATGTGGTCTCCTGGGCGCAATGACAATTGGTCCGTGTGCACAAAAAGAAAAGCTCTGGAAATATTCAGGTGAGTACGTGCAATTAACTGTTTCCGTATGACATCGTTTGCGACATGAATTTAGGTACTTTACGATCGCACCACCTGTCGACCGATTTGTAAAATGTAAAAGGTAAAATTCCACCGGCTATGTAATTTCTAAAAGCATATACTATATTTCCCTAAATGCAGTCTGTGCATGAAGAAATGCTCCTACAAAACTTTAAAAATTTGCTTGCGCAACTCCCGTAGTGGTCACGTCTACTCTTTTGGTTGTTAGACTTGTGCTTACATTTCTACAATGCAGTAACCCATGGGTATATCCGTGCTTGGACTACCAGTTTGGAATAATGCCTCCGCCCACTGTTCCTCCTGGCCGAGTGTCTGAAGGAGATCTGGCGGTGATTACGCAGAACTGTCCAAAAGGTGAAGTAGGAGTACACACCGACTACAGTGGACAGTTCTTCTACGCTAACGGCTACTTAGACTGGTTTAAGAAGGCACCTCAGTGGGTACGCATCTCTTGAAGAAACATACCGTTTTTAGAGTTAATAAACTGGTATTTTGTACGTAAATGATATACAAAGCGACCATCAAACCAGGCTCATGGAACTCTAGTGAACTGCAGAATGTCAAGAAAATTTAAATAACTTCCCGTTTTTACGAAAGTATTATATTGTACCTCCCGAGTTTATTTGCCGTGCTTCTAACCTTTATCGAATTCCTCAAATTCCACGGATACATGTAGCTACACGTTTCCTGGACACTCTAGTCTGCCACACAACAATATTACTCCCCGCTTTAAACGTTGTACTTAAAGCTCCCAACGTATTTCAGTGGCACGAGGAGAACGTCTGCAGATGGCTGCCTTGCCGCCAGGAATATAAAGGGAAGGCGTTGTTTTACGCTTTGGCTCCGTTGACTGGATTCCGGTGTGGCGAAAACAAGGTGTGTCAATTTTAGAAATTTGTAGGACACCTCGATCCGATGTAATTAGTATGCTTGTTTACTGGTGCACGTACGTTCTATGTTGGCGAATCTAGTCAACATTAAAGGCAGATGCTTTCATCTGCCGCACTTGAAATAATCATAACGATAAATCGTCGTGAGAGACCGTCCGGAGTTGGTACATGTATATGGCGCAAGTCCGGACGGTCTGGGGTCAATAAAAAACCACAGTTCAATTGTGCAATGCGATAAACGAGAGTAGTTCTACTTGATGCGTTGCAGGTATGCTTATCTCTTTTATGACAAACAATCTGAGACCAGGCAAAGTGTTTTTAAAATAATGTGGATAAATCAGTGGAGTGTGAGACCCCTGAGGTCCCTGTCAAGTCCTCACGACAATTCTACCTTATGATGTACATTTGTAGCATAAAAAGCACGCAATACGTGTCCACGTCATTTCGTTTGCTGGAGAAAGTTTTCCCATCAATATTTCTCCGGTTTTCACTGAATGGATACATGCACAGGTTACAACATGTGCCATTCCTTTTGATTATCCGATAATTGGATTTGTGATTCGCCCTTTTATGTGTTTGTTTCTGATCAAGAATCTAGATACCGTTTTCCTAAAAATGATTTGTTTGAAAATAACTTCACAATCATGGATCGCATTACTGATGCTAAACGCGAAATAGTTGGGAAGTGGACTTTACCTCGGTTGCACTGTATTGTTCTAAATGAAAAACACAGCGCTGTGCTTCAGACCAAAATAGCTACGCAAAAATCTAGATACGAAAACGCATGCGCAAACTATGCCAGAATGGCCTATTTGATTGATGACTTACATGTACTGCGTAGGATTTGAATGCACCAGCCTCCCGTTCAGTAACACTAGGACCTCGCTAAAAAGCAAGACTTCGCGAGATTACGTGAGGAATTACCGTGTATTTTAAATGAGAGCACGTGACTTTGACTAGGTTTTAGCTAGGTCCTAGCGTAGGTCCTAGCGTCTACTGAACGCACGCCAGCTTTGGTAATATGATCCTGGCCTGATATGAATGTTCAAACACATTATCAGATGGATAAAGTCAAGTGTTGAGTGTAATACTCAACAACAGAAACAAATCACGGCATTATGAGATGTGACTGGTGTTACCCAACAACCAGACGCGTTCAGATGACAGAAGACCAGCACGAATTTGGCAAGGTGACAAGGACCACACCAAACTAAGCAAGTGACTTCGAGTGTTACGCAACTGAGCTCGAGTTCCTACTCGCATACACCAGCTAAATAGTTGAAGTAACTCTGGCGAGGGTCTAGTGTTTAATTATAGAATACATATAGAGGCCATTGTTTCCCAGCTAGAAAGTTTCTCGCCGTGAGATCCAAGCAAGTGTCTTGCTGTCGACTTTCCCGGGCTCTGAATCTCAGAATGTAACGTCAAGACACTAAACAAAATTTGTTATGTCTTACACAGATTTGTGAAAGTGAAACCAGGTGCGTATCGGCCGGAAACTCTGGTTGTGGAAAGACGAGCGAACTAGGAGGGCTGAAGGGCTCGTTCTCGTCGTATAAATACAACGGACTAAGACGTTATCTTCCCAACTTAAAGTGTGCTTGGCGAATTACAGTACCAAGAGGGCTACGAGTCAAGGTAACTGGTTTGAGAGAAAAGCTTGATGTAACAACGATTTAGTACCAGTGCTGTGGTTGTCATAGTTACATTGCCACCTACTTCCACTACATGTACATATGTACATTTTCAATATGTTGATTTATAGGAAGTCTTACGATAATTTGTTTAATATATTATTTTTATCCACGAGATCTAGCAAAACCACATTATAAATGTTCTCTGTGTAGATGTCTTGTTAAAGTGCCTTTCATTAATGATTTGAAAGGGATGCTTACATGTATCTCGTTCGCTATCATTTTCTGCTGATGAGTTTGCATACTTTGTATGAACATGAAGGTTACACTCTACAGTGTATAAGCCCTGTGCTCAAGCTGTGATAAAGGAATGTGTTTTTCTCCAATCACGCGCAGGAGGTAACAATACTTTAAACCTGTTGGTATGCATTACAGCTAAGTTTCGAGAGCATGGACGTACCGGGCAGATTTGGTTGTGGCACCGGACCGTATGGCGGCGACAGTGTTAACGTCTATAATGGAGACGACTCCGCGGCACCGTTAATGGCAAAATTGTGTAACTCTCGGTTGAAGACCGTCAAATCTTCGTCAAACGTCCTTTACGTAACTTTTACCTCCGACCATAATGCCAAAACAGCAGGGTCGGGTTTTCAAGCGGTTTACAAGGCATTCTAGTGTTTCATTTGGTTTCATCAGTTGATTACTTACATTGTATGTCACACATTGTGTATCTTAATTGACAATAACGCTATAGTCCTACAAGATAAGGCATATCGGTAGATGTGTTTACAGTCTAAGTTCGTATTCAAATACGTGATAGTTTGGAGACCTATACAGAGCACCAACAGGTGCCAAGTTATGACGTACGTTGTTTTACACTGCAATTGTCTGGTAGTGTCTGATATAAGGGTCAAAAACATGTTCAGACAATTGAATGAGCTCAAGCAGGTGGCCTCTGAATTTCCCAGTGAGTAGGGACATTTCTCTATCACTCCACCAGATGGTGTGTTAATTGGATGTCAATGGACACATCGACCTTGTTGCGTCACATGTTTTGTAAATGTAGCCCTCCGAATCTCTGCGCTAAGCAGCTTAAGGTGTCAAACCACAGGAATATAAAGTAATTTTTTTCAGATGAGATGTCAAACTTCAAGAAGTTACTTAATAAATGTCAAACCTAAACGTATTGCATTGATATACACGAGCGCATCCTACTGCATGTTCTTACTGTAATCATGGCGGGTATTGCCGAGCAAACCGAACAATACTGTGGTGAAAGGATTAATGTGACGTTTCAGAGGCCCTCACATACAATGTACGTGTTTTTTTACTGGCAGTCCGAACCCTACTAAACTTGCAGATGTAAAATTCTACATGCGGACCCAGTGCGTGGTCAACTCGAACATACGCTCGGGAATTACAGGTTATTCCACAACCACAGGTAAAATATAAAGCTCTCTACATACAAAATACTCGAAAGCTATCGATATACAAGGAGAACGAAATACAGACAGTTTCAGCTAAAGAAGGCACACGCGAAATAAAACTTAAATAAACTGACACTCACCAACATCTCTACAAAATGGCAGATACTAAGAGTGAACGTAAAAACTTGACCAAAAAGAAACAAACTCCATATAGTAACATGAAAGAAAAAATAAGTAAGTTATACAAAATGTAACCTAACACAATCATCCGTAGCACTGCGCATGCGGTTTATAAATGTCTGAATGAGTGCTTCGGGCAATTGTGAAAAATATGTACATGAATCACAGGAGTGATATTCATTGAGGTATGACGTTAACGTGGAAGTCCGTATGGTATTCCGTGTGTGTCATTTGAGGTTTCTCACAACCTAACTTGGACTTAGCCTACCGTCCATATGGATTGGACTTAGCCTACCGTCCATATGGATTGGACTTAGCCTACCGTCCATATGGGTTGAATTAACTTGCATATACAGTTGTATTGCATTCATACAAACGTGAAGTAGACAAGAATGCCCTCGAAATTGGAAACCAGAGCCGTGTTAAGTGCTTGATAATCTCCTCACTCTCTTCTATCAACAGTCTTCTCCTGGCAACTAATTTTCTCGTACATGTATATACCGACGTTTAACCTAAAAACAAACCCGTGCACGCATTTTAAAGCCTTCCTATGTATAAGTTTAAGCCACCGAGGGCGCTCGCTTTACTACGGAAAGCGCCACCTCGCCGCTCAAGAACAGATTGGGAGGAAGTCTAACTTTCCGATAAAATATTATTTGAGTGCCGAAATTCATACTACCGGTTGTTTTAAGCACTATGCCAAAACACAAGTAAATATTGCTGTAACTCAAATAATAAACTAACTACACCAAAGACGTGGCCGAATTCAAAATGATAAATGCGGTTCGTGCTTCCACCGTGGACTAGGAAGAATGAAATCATGACGATTGGCAACAAATTGTAGCAGTATTACATTTAATCACACAGCAGTGTTTCCTTGTAAAATTGTGTGTACACAGGGCGAGTATACTCGTATTTAAAGGCAGCCACATCCTTGTCTCAGATATTTGTGGATTACCGGAAGGTATTGGATTTTAGTCGTGGGCCTGGTATCAAGTGCTAACAGGTTTCAGGTAAGAGCCATAATTTCGTGTCTTATTTTCCTTCGATTAACCCATTTGCATGAGATATGAAATGTATTCTAAACACAATAGCACGGCGGTACATCCACGGATTTGGGAAAGTTTGCATTGCTCGTAATCAAGGTTATTTTGTGTAGATGCACACAAAATAAAAGATTTAAGTTTCGGAAGAAACATTCAGATTTCCCGCCGGATAGTTTGATATTCACCATTTTTTGTAACATTAAAACGTGCCCTTGTAATGTAGCAGAATGCAATCCGAGTCGATATGTCACACAAAACGGTGCTTGGAATTAAAACATATGGTAGTTGTCACAAAAAGCCTTTTAACCTTTGCGGCACACTGAGCTCAAGACACATGTTAAATGTTCATCTTTTTATGATGTCGTAGCAAATTCCGTTCTATAAATTATAAATGATGTTTTACTATATTATTGCAATTTCTCAACACGGTTTCTTATGGCTTGAGAATATTCACGTTGTGCACGTGCAGTCCAACGCTTTGCAGCAGGAACTAAACAACACTTTCACAACGAAAGAATATATCAGCGCATTAGACGAGTAAATACACTCGCGAACGACTAGCAGACTTCGGCAGGAATTGGGGATTTGCAATAAACTCATTTAAAGTTCCTGTTTTTAAGCTCTGGTCAAAGCTAATAACTTCAAAAAGTCTATCTTATCCAATAACATTTCCTGTCATAAATTCGATAGTGTCCCTTCAAAACATTATGCTCTTGATTACGTTTGATGTCACTATCCCAACACATGTCATTCAATTTTATTTTTACCGTTAGCTGACACCGTGCAGCGGGGATTTAATTGTAACTTTTTCTAAGTCAACCACGGTATACGGTGCTTTTGAAACAGATAGGGGATACTTTTCCTTGTGAAGTCAAAGACTTTGTGTAATACATGGCAAGACCACGTTATTTGTAAGTTACTAAAACCTGAAGTCATATTATTTCTTAGAAACTGCCAACTTGCTTATTCTCTTACAGGTGTTGTGCATGTACCTCCGATAAAATGCGATTGGTGTCTCTGTTGTTAGTTTTCGCTGCAAGTAAGTGCCCGGCACGTCAGAGATGATTTTGTTTAGCGATCATGACATTCGGCTTTACTAATGTTAATCAAGAAACCATGGTATATCAAACTTTACTACTTTTGCAATACGAGACTGTGCCAATTACTTATGAATTGTCTTGATACCCATTTACTTTTATAGAAAGGTGTGCCTCACCCGCACATTAAATGAGTTGATTTGTATCAATACATATGCCTCACTGTATAATGTCACGTTCCAATACACGTCCGTGAACAGAAACGCATCAGTAGTTTGCTTTCTCACTGGCTGAGTTTTTTAAGACGTCAGGTAATCGCTGCATACATGCACGTGTACATGTACCAATCTTTTACGAGCAGGGCAGTTAGACTTAGTAAAAACGCCAGTTTACTCCAGGTGCACGATTTCGATTGTGCCAAGTGACATTACGTCACAACACTTAACTGCACTGATGTACTTGAATGCGTAGTTTGACTGGGTAACGTGTCGAGCGAGAATTTGAACAAAAATATTCATTGGAAATAAACAAAGTAGTACTGTTAATTTATTGAATATGTGGGACTAGACAAATGAAAATTGACCAGCTCAATTACAGTGCGAAGTATAGACTCTCACTCAAACGACATTGACACAAGCGATGGAAGGGGCGACGGAATGCGACGAATCGTTCGATTAGCGCTTTTCTTCTCCAAAACCCTGATGGACTCTTGGGTGAACAAAAAGAACAGACCAGCCACCGACTTAACTGACCATCTGCAGTCGAAATTTCTGCAAAAGGTAATGGAGTCTGGACCTGCAACTTCATTGTAGAGAAAAATTTAGCAATGCATTCACTGCTTGAGACTTATGGTTTCAAAAATCGTCCAATGCCGAAGAGGGTTCTCATTTCAAAACTGATCAATGTCTGTTTTAGCTCTTCAACAATTTGTTTACGGGGTCTCGGTTTGGAGGACACGAGGCCCTTTGGAAAAATGTGAATGCGTCCTCTCAGCTATTTACACGTACACGTATAGGAGCAGCCTGTACACTCATACATGTATGAGCTAGTTCAAACTCACTGCGTGTACATGAATGATAGTGACTGCCACGTGACAATGAAACAATTCATTCAGGCAACACAAGAGTTTTTCACCTGCCAACAACCTTTAAGATGTCTATCAGCAGCAAACTGAGGTATCAACAACTTCAAGTCGCAATTTCGCCTTTCAACGAAGTAGAACAACCAACTTCAGAACAAGTTTCAGTGCGGACCACTGAACGATTAACTACAATACGTTTAATTACTTTTCTCAGTTAACAAAGGCATCGTTCCACATTTCAGTTTAACAAGCTGTGGGCCGAACCTCAGTTGGGAGCAGGGATCGACATTAGATTTGAGATTGTAAATATCCGTTACCTGACGGCCCGTGAAGAGGTAATCTGATCTGTTGTCGCTCACAAGTCACGCCAGTATTAAAATTGTTGTTGGTGTAAAATCAAGTGACATTGAACACGAGACAACGGTTTTGGTTAATGTGACATACATGTAAGACCTAAAACAGAAAATTGGATTGAAACGATCCCATTTCACAATTAGTGAAAAAATGATAAGCGCATCAAATTTAGACATGATTTATAGAAATTAATTTGAAAACTCTCAGTCACTTTTCATAAAACAGCTTCCTGTGTCTGTTGAAAATCACTATAAAACATACATGCATATGTAGTGCCACAGAACCAAGAATGTTAACGCCGTATTAATGCACATGTATAAACGTACACATGTGTCCTAAATCCAAGGCAGATATATACATGTACATCTACTGTTCATTTGATTCAATAGAAATGAGTCCACTCTATCTTTTTTCTTTAATATAGGCAGAGTTGAAAAACCTGCAAGGAAATCTGAGACCTGCCAGAGGAGACTCCGCTGGTCTAGTGGCCTTTTGTGACTGGGCAAAAAAACAAAAATCCGGGGAAGACCAGTGGGATATACCAGCGTATATCGTAGATAAGTAAGTTTTTGTAAGCTTTAATATGTTTCCTTTCATGCAGACAGAGGGGTTGGCAGCTGGACGCCAGTTTCTTTAGTTACAAACACTTTCTTAAAATTGTCACCAATAGATTAGATTTGAAGGTACATGTACATGTAGCCTGGCAGTGAGAGTTAAACATGCCGTCGTCATTTTCTACCAAATCGGTGATACATGTACACTGTAACTGCGTGTAAATCATACGAATATCTACATATAGTGCACACGAGTGCCGTAATATCCATCAGCACATTGGAAAAGAGCGGGTATTATTTCCTACTCTAACTCTGGGCGGGGAGAGTCTCCCTGCGTACATTGTGCACTTATAAAATGTTTATCACTTCCCGTAAATCTATTTTGTTGGCCGACAAGCAAACTATTCTAGTCTTGTGACAATAACTGCAGCGTAAAAGATAAACTGTAAGTTTTGTCATTTTCAGTGAACGTTAAAAATTCCACGGTGAACAATTTTCGAATAGTTGTGCCAATTTCGACTAAAAATTTAACAATTTTAAATTGAAACTTGAAAATTGCTAAATCATGGGCAATCCTTTTATCTCACAGATCATCGGACTCTCGCACGTGACCTAATTGGCCACCTCGAGACTAGTCGCGAGAGTTTGCACTGAAGATTTCCGGCCACCTACTCGACTGAGCTTTGATCGAATCAAACCAAATTTCACTTCTCATTTTCATTTTGTTTTATTTTTCATCAAGTGAGACTCTTGAGGTACGGTAAACTCAGCGAAAAACCTCGCCAAAGTTAGTCAGCAAACCCCACAATTACATGTACACTCAGTGGTCATTTCTCATAAGCGCCGACCTGCCGGGAGTAGTTTGTCCTCTGATGTCTTTTTAGCTCCAGTCCTACAGTACATGTAGAAGTACTTTTGACAAGCTATTATACATGTACTACATGCCATGAGTGTTTCAACAAGACAGATGCTGGTGTTAATTTTTTTATAGTAAGAAGCTACATTTGGCCTAGATAAAAAGTTAAGGCCCTGAAACAGGTGTGTTTACTTAACTCTCAAGCAAATTACTCACAATTCCTGAGCTAAGTGTAAGCGTGGGAGACTGCGTGTTTGTGGGTGTGTGTGTGCGTGCGTGCGTGTTTGTGTGTGTGTGTGTGTGTGTGTATGTTTGTGTGTGTGTGTATGTTTGTGTGTGTGTGTGTGTGTGTGTGTGCGTGTGTGTGTGTGTGTGTGTGGGTGTGTGCATGTATATGTGCGTTTGCGTGAGCGCGTTTGTCTCTGTGTGTAATTACTTTTTTCAATTGTTTCTATACTTCATTTGTGCAATGTTTACCTTTTGTCGATATGCCGTTTTTTGATAATTTTATTACAGAGAAGTAGCTCTCCTGTTGACTGTAGTATTTACGTATACAGCTGTACCAGCGAAATGAAATTTCAAAAATGAAAAGTTTACATTGTAAAAGAACCGAACCCAGTGCTTCATATTACTGACAGTGTTTATTGTATTTGCCAATTGCCCTGCTGTTGTCTCACTGTCACATTTTTTATTTTTTCCGCCATCTTGCTACACCACCAGAATGTCCCAATTTTTGACGCACTGCCAAATGAATTTTTGCATACATGTGCATGTACTATTTTAATTTCCCACGTGACCTAGCCATATTTTCTCGCTGGACTGAAAAGAAACAAACCAGTTTCCCTTTCAGATATAAAAACTGCAACGAAAAACTAGAGCTCTTTTTGGAATTTTCGGTGTTAAATCTCTCTTTCGACAAAATAGATTGTCGGTACGTCACTGTGAGTTGCAGCGAACACTTCACTCTTACGTTTGGTTCTAAATATCCCGTTATATATGTTCTGCAGCGGCAGACCTTCGTTTTCAGTAAGGGGGCGTTTGGGATTCGCGCGGGTCCAAGGAGGGGGCTTTGTAGCTGATTTCGTTTTCCTGGTGACTTTTTTTTAATTTTTATTTCTGATCCTGTCACAGGGGCTGTGGTGTGAACCCACTGAACCCCCCAGTAGATTTGCCGCTGTACTAAGTCCCAAATTGCAATCCAGTTGTGCTGTTTTTCCTTCTTGATTGTTGACCGTGACAACTATGCAACAGGTGTTCAAAATTACTTCTTTCTTGAATGAATATTGATATTTTTTTAAGAATCCACTTTCTTTAGTAACGTAACAATCACAAAATTGTGTTGCAGTGTCTCTTTTTACGGTAACATACACTACATGTACAGTATCAGAATGAGAAAATAGTTACACAGTTCCACACGACGAAGATTGCTTGTACTGAAAATGTGCACGTACATGTACTGTACATGTACTTACACTAATAGGAAACGGCAACCGGATTCCCTTAGTCGCGACGCAGTAGGAGAAGCGCGGAGTGGTATGAAAGCAGTGTGTGGCTCAAACTGCTTGGTGATGAACGGCCGAGTGGTGCATTGGCGATTTGAGCCGATTTACGCAAATCTGCTTGCACACGAAGTAGGCCATATGTAAGTAATTATGTTTACTCTACCTTCCGAAACTTAGTATAACCGTGAAAAGTTATTTTTGTATGAAATATTGCAACGTAGCAAGGAGAACAGGAGCGTCTGGTCACGGGTGTTGCCCCTAAACGGTGACAAAACTAAATGGTGGATTAGTAAAGTTGTTGAGGATTCCGTACTGGTTAGCGGCGTGTAATTGTCGGTGCAGTTAGTCACGACCTAAGAGGCGGCCCTGCGAATTTGGTGACAGCACGAGCAACCTAAATGAGCGCGGAATGCACAACGTGATGAGTACTGGATGCTCATCAACAACGATAGTGAGCATAAAAAGAAGGGCGGGGGGGGGGGGCAGTCAGTTGTACATGTACGCTTCGCTTCTTCTCGATGATAAACTTGGCTACATGTTTGTGTTCGTGAGACCGAGGATGCCCGTTAAAGGTCTCAGTGGAGCGACTGAATACGTGTAGTTTCGACAATCGCCGATAGACCACGTTTACCACAGCTATACATGTAGCTACGATTTTCCACACGGCACCAAAGCAAATATTAGGGAAATCCTTTGCAAGCTTACTAAAGTAGCAGGATTTTTGCGATGTGATCACATTTCACTGACTATTTTGTCACATACAGTCAATCTGTCAAAGTGGGTCCTGGGGAACTAAACACAAAATAAGAGACATGTAAAACAAGTGAAATCTCGATAACAGTCTATTCTGGCCCGGCGTATACATGTACTTATATGACTGTAACCTCTACTCGGTATATGTACAGTTTTGTACCTGCTTTTCTCGTCTTCAAGCATCGAATATTCTATCTGTCCCACCAAGCGCATCATAAAACTTCCTATCAACTACTGCTTGTGTGACAGAGCTGGAAGTTCGGTCAATTATTTGCGTTTATATTTTCCTGAGACCTGATTGGTTGGAAGTATTGGCTTGGTTGACACGTCATGATAGAGATCAATACGGACCAACGCTAGGACCTCTATAAAAATAAGACTTCACTAGAGTACGTGAGATTTTCTTTTTTTATAAGAACAAGTGATTTTGGTTAGATTACTCCGTCGCGAGACAGGTACTGAACTCTATTCAGAACTATCCGTTCCTTGCAAGTATGTCGAGAAAAGGCAACATCACATTAACGGAGACACATTTTACAACTGCTTAAACTGATTTATCGTAGAAGCAACTTCTTGGGGACGATGCGACTTTAGTGGTATACATGGAGTCGAAACAATAGATAAAACTTCTGCATGATTATAACAAACCTGGAATAGGTGCTAGATTATGGGTGGAGCCTTTAGCTTACTACTAGACTTATAGATTGAAAGTGCGTTTAGAATTATACTCTTCCGGCGTGTTACTTAGTTTTAGCTTTGGTTACAAGTCCAGAAAAAGGCACCTCGTATTTTAAGTATTTTCGGTTGTTATGGTTAGTCTTATCTTAGTTGCAATGCGTTTCTCATTTCTTTAGTGCAACATGGCCATTCAATGTTCAATAATTAAATATTATAAATTAAATGAAGTAGGCATAAGTTGTCTGTGTGTTGTAGTGAACAATTACCTATACAGTGTATGTTATACGTTACAAAGCCTTACGTTAAAGTTCCATGAAAGATTGCGGATTAACCGTGGCTAACCTGCCATGGCAGGTTGGGATAATCTAGAAATATGTCAACCAACTTGAGCTTGGAAATTGTTTCGTGAATGTCACTGAAATGAGGATCGCATAACGCAAAATGTAATTTCCACTCTTGTCATTTCACCGTGCTATGTCAATATCTATTAAATGTGACACTAGCAATGTTAATACGGATTGTATTTCCTTGTTTAAGCACGATTGTTCGTTTTTCATGGTTGTGTTGTAGTTTGGACTTCCAACATCCTCCCGCTGAGTGTCACGAGGACATCATGAGATCCCCTGGGAGATATAGTGTGTGGTCAGAGTGTACGAAAAAGAAAGCCCGGAAATTGTTCGGGTGAGACTATCGAAATGCTGATCCATTAACGGCTTTGGAGAGTTTATATACCTGTGTGTACATGTAACCACCGTTGCTAAACTAAACAAAGTTGATTTTGTAATTGTATTTTTCACTGATCAACACTTCCTGGAATTGTGTGACCAATCATCTCTTACAGCTATTACACCTGGAGAGAGTTCTTCGTTTCCATGTGAACATAGTAGAGGGCATATACATGTAGTACACATCATTTTCATTTGACAAATTGCACCAATGTGATATTACTTAACCGGTTGCTATTTTACATAGTCGTCTCAAAATTGATCACGTAGCCAACCGACCAGAGCGACGTCATTCGTGAAAATGGTAATTGGTACAATGAACACATCCAATAACGTTGTCACAGTCTCCATCGTGTCAACATCATCACTAACCATCATTATCATCACCAGCAGCATCGTCATCGCCTTCACCGTCATTAACACCACCATCATTATCAGCGTCTTCCTAATATCAAGATTATCACCGTCAGCATCCTTGGCATACTCATCACCGTTACAAATATGACCGCCATAACCATTGCCCTCAGCACCACCGCATTCACCATCAGTATCGTGTCACCATCTTCTTTGTCATCGAAAACGTCATAGTCCACTTTAGTACAACGCCCAAAAGTGGATGTTCATATCAAATAAAAAGAAGTGCTGTTTATTATAACACATAATGTTTCGAGGCCTGTCTTTTCAATGGCTATACATTGCACAGAGAAGGGGGGGGTCTCACTTGCGTTACTTCCAAACATTTAGGGCTTCTCTAAGATGTACTTATTCAAATACTGCGAAAAGAAACTAACTTTAGAGGGAGATATTGCGGCCTCATTATATTTCCAGTATATAATAAGTTTATTATATAGTCTGATTATGATCTTTCGGGTTTTATTTTGAATATTCAACTAAATGTTTGCTACCTGTGAACTCCGTACTAAGACTTGACTTCCTCATTAGTTTTGTTGTTTTCCCCGTGTACATCTGTGTACTTTAGTTTGTTTCACTGCACATATAATCGCCTGTAATACAATTTAGTTCTTAATTTCACAGAAAACATTTCGAAAGTAAAGACAGTGATTTCGAATTCTCACTAAAAGAGAACATATTTATGTACAAAGTGTAAAAGGATATGGATGTTTGAGTTATAATAATAGGTACATGTATTAGACAGTGACAGGTTTCGTGGCGGTTGACATAATCACACGGATCGAAATCGGACAATCGGTAGAAGTATTGGGTTCAGTTCATAAAATTTGGCGTTGTGTTTAAGGTTAAGTTCATGTTTAGGTGCAGGGTTAGAATTAGGGGGAATGATCTGGTTAGGTTGGTAGGACACGGTTAGGGTTAGATTAGGCATCTATGTGAATTCGTGTGATATCATTTCCTTTAGATTTTATTCCGTGGTACGCGTATGTATCACGTCACAGTAACTTCATGCTCGCTGGAAAATTTGGTAACCCATGCTGCGTGTCCACGTGCTTTTACGCGGCGTGAACGGTGTAAGTTGATTTCAATCCAGCTCCTGTTGTCTCCCATTATAGGAATCCTTGGGTTTATCCGTGCTTAGTTTATCAGCACGGAACAATGCCTCCGCCAACTGCCCGGCCCGGACGGGTTTCGCAGGAAGATCTTGCAGTGATTAAGCAGACCTGTCCCAGCGGCAAAGTGGGTAGTCACATGGATTTCGATGATCAGCATTCTTTTTACGCTAATGATTACTTCAAATGGAACGATGTGGCGCCCCAGTGGGTAAGAATCTGCTGTTCCGGAGATAGCCCTGCTTTCTTATGTAAACATTAGTTAATTCAACCAACAAGCGCATGCATGTACAGCAATATGAAACTTAATTAAGTACATCAAGGAAATTAAAACATTATGGAGCCCTATGAAGTCTACGGTGCGACCATTCGTGACATTATTTAAGAGAAACTCTTAGTTTCATGTGTTTATTATAATGGAATTAGTCCCCTCACATGTACATCCCGTATGTTTAATGTTCAACGGTATGTATCACAGATTTGTTGATGCCTGTGATCGAGCGGGAATAACCGATCTCTGGTTAAACTTTCAGTGGCACAAGGAAAACGTCTGCAAATGGCGGCCTTGTCGAACGGAAGACGGACCATCCTATTACGCTTTGACGCCGTTGACAGGATATCGTTGTGGCGTTAATAAGGTGCTACCGTAACACTGTTNTCACGTCACAGTAACTTCATGCTCGCTGGAAAATTTGGTAACCCATGCTGCGTGTCCACGTGCTTTTACGCGGCGTGAACGGTGTAAGTTGATTTCAATCCAGCTCCTGTTGTCTCCCATTTCAGGAATCCTTGGGTTTATCCGTGCTTAGCTTATCAGCACGGAACAATGCCTCCGCCAACTGCCCGGCCCGGACGGGTTTCGCAGGAAGATCTTGCAGTGATTAAGAAGACCTGTCCCAGCGGCAAAGTGGGTAGTCACATGGATTTCGATGATCAGCATTATTTTTACGCTAATGATTACTTCAAATGGCACGATGTGGCGCCCCAGTGGGTAAGAATCTGCTGTTCCGGGGATAGCCCTGCTGTCTTATGTAAACATTAGTTAATTCAACCAACAAGCGCATGCATGTACAGCACTATGAAACTTAATTAAGTACATCAAGGAAATTAAAACATTATGGAGCCCTATGAAGTCTACGGTGCGACCATTCGTGACATTATTTAAGAGAAACTCTTAGTTTCATGTGTTTATTATAATGGAATTAGTCCCCTCACATGTACATCCCGTATGTTTAATGTTCAACGGTATGTATCACAGATTTGTTGATGCCTGTGATCGAGCGGGAATAACCGATCTCTGGTTAAACTTTCAGTGGCACAAGGAAAACGTCTGCAAATGGCGGCCTTGTCGAACGGAAGACGGACCATCCTATTACGCTTTGACGCCGTTGACAGGATATCGTTGTGGCGTTAATAAGGTGCTACCGTAACACTGTTGGAATCTGTTTTTGATGTTCTGCACGCGGACACGATGAAACGGAATGATGAAACTTGAGCACACAAAGTCCCTTACACATTGTTGTTCGAATTTCAGAAGGAGAAAGGTTTAAAATGTGTAGGCAAACAGTTTCCCATTTCTTTAACATGGACCAATCGCCAACAAAAATTAAATTCACCAGAAAAAAAGTGTTACATGCATTATACACGTATCCTGACGTGCATACTGCCATTTGTATTCTGGATGCAGACATTGTATTCAAAAGGTCTGTCGCTATTAATATTTTAAAATGCGTTCTTTCATTCTTTGAAAATCAATATTCAAAAACCTATTCATATTTTTTCACTATGTCATGAGTGCCTCGTGGAAAGTACTTTCTGAGAACGTTGTCCATAGGTAGTTGCTATGTGACGTACATATAACAACTTGTATTTTTCAGATATTACATTAGAACCTCATGGATTAAACATGAAACTTCTTAAATTTTATCATTTAATTTTTTCCGCAACTATGTATAATATTCATTACGCCACATCTTAAATGTCATTTGTCATATAGTGATTTTACTTTATTTCTGTTTCTGTTGACGGAGGACATTATTACATCCGAAAATTTCAGTTGATTCATTCTTGTTGTTTTCATTATTTACCTATTTATATTTCAGATATGTGATAATGAGACGAGTTGTGTATCAGCCGGAAATTCTGGTTGTGGAGCGACACGTGACATGGGAGGAATAAAGGGCTTGTTTTCGTCGTACAAGTACACAGAGCGAAGTCATTACCTTCCTAACTTAAAGTGTGCCTGGAGAATTACAGTTCCAAAAGGACAAAGAGTAGAGGTAAGTGAACAGGATTATGCAGTTGAATTTACCGTAGAGTAAGTCAATACAAAATACATGCAATCTTCAAAAGAAGCCTGACAACGTCCAGTGTTGACAATGTTCCAACGCTCAAAACCATGGGGTTAATTTCCGCCAAATCTCACCAGATGGTGCTCCTGAAATTATTTACAACTTATCTTGCAACACATTCACATAAGGAGGCGGGGTTAGAAACGCCACGATCAACTCTGGCAAAAGTACGACAAAAACATTCTAGTGGTACGAAAGTTCAACTTAACTGCCACACAGTTCTGGTAGGAATTGCAATCAAGATTGACAAAGTCTCTGTTGAAAAGTGATTTAAATGTATATGGATTTAAGCGTTGTGTTGTTTTTCTGAGTGGAGTAACAGATTGAGTTGTACGCTCACGTCACATTTAACACTGTTAAAACTATTTTACTAAAAATGGTTCCAGTGCTACTACGTGTACATGTACCTGGAATTCTGAGGAATGGGCTCATCATTTAACCAAAATACTACCTCGTCGTGGATACGGTTTACCCATTTCAGCAGTCATGTGGTATCTGGCCTTAAAACCGACTGCAAATTGACGTAGATTTTGCAAAGTTTGTAACGAGCTATGAAACGATCCCCATACTCAAGTTTTAATCCTGTGGAGTAAAAGTGGATACAACTCAATGATATACAAAACATTTACTAGTTACAAATATAATAACTCCTGTTTCAGTATCACTCCAAAATTTAAAACGAGGCTCTGCGTGGTGTGCACTGTGGGTTCATGAGTTACTTCCGTTGATTTCAGCTGAGTTTCTTGACTATGGACGTTCCTGGCCTGGCCTATTGTGGAGTCAACCAGTACGGGGGAGATAGCGTTGACGTTTACAATGGGCGTGACACCAACGCATCACTAGTTGCATCGCTGTGCAACGGCATCTTGAAAACTGTCAAATCGACGCCAAATGTCCTGTATGTGACGTTTAGGTCAGACAGGCATGATCTCATAACAGGGAAGGGCTTCGTGGCAGTTTACAAGTCAGTGTGATTCCTTTCTTCGTAACAGAAAAGCAATGATAATAAACCCATGATACATTTGCTAAAGATGAATAAAGAAAAGTGAAAATGTGTCAAGATGTAAATTAATTGTGTTAGTTGCACCTGCAATCTAGTCGCGACACCACTTATGCTCCATCACAAATAGTCCAAGTCGGCAAGAAGACCCACTTTACCGCGAATTGATTTTTAAAAAAGCTTATTTGTGTACCGTTACGCAGGTGTTTATTATAGAGAAAAAAAACGTAGTGTGAGAGAGATAAAAAACATATGGAACATTTTGCTCAGGATCTGAGGTCAGTCCACAGGGGTACATGTACATGTAGGTTGTTTACACAACTGTTAACTAAGACCCAGCATGAAAACTTCTGTATGCCAGGCCACAGAAATTGGTGTTCTTCAATGGAACTATTTTAAAGTGTGCAGAGAGTGCACATCTCTACCGCTAGCTTTTTCTTGGTATTGATGCTTGGTGATATAAATTTATTTATTTCAGTATCAGGTTTCCCATAACAAAAAATCCAAGTATTGAAGGATTATTTCACTTCTTTGTTAGGGAAGTCGAAGGTCGCGGGCGGAATACGTGCACATCGCAGGGTAGACAAATTAAAAGAAAAATTGCTTCGCATGTGTCGTTTTTTACCGTGAACAGAGTTTACGCTTTTGTGATTTGTACGTGTATCCTGCTAGATACAAAGCAATCGAAGCTACATGTACTCTTTCAACGTCATTTCATTTATAAACTTCGTCAAACGGATTTCAATGCGTGATAGTTCATTCAAAGCTAATGCTTAAATGATGCTTATTCAAGACAACCTGAACTACATTAAAACTTTGAGTTCAGACGTACACCATCACCTAAATATCTGCCATAGTGAGTGACCCTGAGCTAACTCTTTCAGTTTGGGTTTTCTGTAGTGATAACGCAAAAACTCCCACAAAAATAAAATCAAATTATTTGTAAAATAAGGCCAATACAGTCGTGGCTGTAACTTCAAAATTATTGGTATTTTAGTGACATTTTTCATTTTTCGACTGACAGAACTACTTTTTTTTAAATTGTTGAGTGATACGGAAGGGTATAGGCACAAAATGCTCTGTTGCGTATTTACAGACTTGAGCCGTCATATCTTGAAAATACCTATAGTTATTTAACACAGCACTGTCCTCAGACATAGTATAGTCCGGTTACCTATTGTCGTCAGGCTCCAAAGGTCGTCCGCCATCTTGTTTCGCGTGCAGCGCAACCATGCGGGACTTAGCGTTCCAATTTGGAGTGCTCGTCTGCACGTTAGGTACTAACTTATCGGAAGAGACATGTATCAAAGTAATGAGACAAAAATCGGTGAGTTTACCGATTGTTTTTTAAAACCACTTAAAAATCAGTAGATTTTACTAATACACTTTTTTGTGCGTTTTCAGAAGATGTTTTCGAATTTAAATTTTCTTCCGACGGGACACAAAACATGATCCAGGGTTTGTTTATGCAATGTATCTGTTTGTCCCAGGCACTAGTAGGATCTAGAAGGCCAAAGGAAAAATCCGCAGACAAATGCGATACGCTGGGTTCTTAACATTTTTGCCTCACGCATTCACCATTAAACTGCATTGAAATGTTGTCCAATTGGCTTTTATTGGAAACCACAGTGCAGAGCTCAACATCAAAGCTTCAAATCGAGTTTATGTCAATAAAAACAGGCTGTTGCAATTTTCATTACTTCGTTGGCCTTTTTCTGCATGTTTCTCAGTTTTTACAAAAGGGGGCAGCATATGACGACCTTAGGTGTCACAATAAAATGGCTGCCGAAGGCAGTGCACATTTGAAATAACTCGGCACAAATTAAAGAAAACTTCCGAATCGATGAATGCGGTATATCTGTGAGAGTTAAATCGAATCCTATTCAGATCATAACTTTGAAGTGGAATAATTCGGTGAGTACAACAGCAAGTCGGTTTTATGCTTAGGCGGACGACCATTGGGTTCCCGAGTATACATATTGTAACACCAAACACCATGGCTGTACAGTAGTGGGTGGGAAAAGTTATATGTAAATCAAACGTGTTTAAGAAATCAACCTCAAAATTTAGGGGAACTCAAAGGTCTGAAAATAGCTGAAACGGAAGTCTTACGGTTCGCCATGTTTTTAATTGTGGTTCCTAAAGATTTCGAATTTCTGCGTATGGCAAAGCACGTCTCCGTGCGAAGCAATATACGGCTGTGCACTCACATGCAGATAACATGCAGATCTATACAAATAAAGCCCTACTGACAGTAGTAACATAAGCGGTTATATAGATTGAAGCACCGCAACTACGACAAGAAAAAAACATGCCAGTTACAGTGGCATTCACACGACGCAAGTCTGATTTTACACAACAAAACTCTGCCAATTCCTAAAGCCGTCAAGAGAACATAGACTATCACCGCATGTGGTCCCTCGTTACCCGGCGAGTCACGGTTTATCCAAGCTTCGTACAGTTATGTGCCTCAACTCTTCACTTGACCTATCGCCAGGGTTTTGAGTGACGGCTTAACTGACCATTTAAAACTCATCATTCTTGACACACCTTCGTTTCCAAGCCGCCATTTTACCCGACAAACAACACGTTGCCGGGTAACACTTATTGTTCGTTAGTCGACATTACGCAAGGAGGCGCAGCTTCCGAATTGGTAGCATTCACCCAATAGCCGGGCTTTACGCAATCGACACAAGGAGTTCTAAGACACGCAATGATTCGGATGCAGCCTGAAAACGCGCGTAAATGGTAATAAAATATCAATAATGATAATAATGATAAAAATAATGACAATAATTAGTAATATCCAAATAGAAAGGACAAATATAATTGTTATAATAATTTCATACTCTGTTACAAAGTAATAGTAATAAACATCACAATAATAATGGGAATGACGATGGTTATAAAAACTACAAATTCGAAAAGAATATGATTAATATTTCTATAAACGATGACATATTCAAAAATAAGTCCATGTTTTTAGTAGTCGCAACTGTTTTAACAACGCTTCTGATATACCGTGACGCTCGGTGAACTCAAAACCATCGTAAACCAATCACACGATAGTTAAATATGCTTGAATTCGGTTATCAACAAAGTTTGTATGGTATTTTAAGTGTTTTTCTTCAATCTGTGTACTTTGCGACGTCATGAGTGGATCCACTCTCCACCATTATGTTGTTCTACACCCGCCGTGACCCGAATTGAACTCGAAAACCGAGTTTGACTGAGTGTTTTGAAAAGTTTTATGATCGGACATTATTTCCGTTTTTGCGTTTCTAAAAGACCCTAATATCGCCCAAAAGTGACACAAATTCGTCCGTCCAACGGTACACGGCACACAAGCGAAACGTTCAAGGGTATGCTCAGCCTATTATGTGGACGCGTGCTTCGATCTGTCGCAGAAACGGAGATTGTACAAAGGTTTCTCCAGCGTGTAAGTGCATTTGATGAAAAACAGGTTATTATTTTGTGCCATTGCTTGGAACGTAGATGTCAGATACAGATGATTGAGAATGAGCCTCAACATCAAACTGTGACCGACACCATGAATGTGACTGAAGCGAGTTTCCCTCTGTCAACTCTTGTCCACGATTTGGTGGGAATGCATGCTACATGTATCTACCCGTACCCTTCACGCCAAGGCCCAGTATTAGAAAATGGGATGTAGATGGCACCCGAATAGTTCGAGATCGTGACAACAGTCAGAGCAGAGGATGGAGTCGGACAGTGGACTGAAATAATCGACGAATCGCAACGGCACAAAGCTTTCATGGGTTTGGAACATATAAGGCAGAAACGAGTACCAATACCAGAGATAAAATCCAGTTAGCATAATTATAATTAGATACTTGTATGATCGTCCCTGACCAACACATTCGGCATTCGAAGATATGAAATGAGTGTCCGCTATTCGCGACTGAGCTTCGACAGTCCGGGTACAAATTTCGGTTAGCCTTACAATTTGAGACACATCTTACTCGACACTAAACTTGGTAGAAAATGTAACCGTGATTCAATAAAAGGCTTTAATTACCACTCCGAAATTAGGATTGTCCGTAGGCTGAGTACATGTAAGCTCCGACTCAGTTTCATTCACCGAAGACACCGGTGCATAAGGGTTGAGTTTGGACGGCCTTAAACACGCAAAGTCTGCCGATACGGCGAGGTCTAACTCATTAGCTGTTTGACCTAAGGTCCGAGTGTCGCCTTTACCCCCATCGCCATGGCTGGTTTCATATTCGTCAGGCTCGCTCAGTAAGTCCTCGTAACTTATAAAATCACGACTATCGTCCAATGCATATACAGATACTGTCAACTGATCAAGGTCTACTATTGATGACACAACGAGGTGGGAAACCAAAAAATCCTGATTTTTGCTTTTAAATTTGAAACTTCCAAATATTTCTCAAAGTAAGTGCTTGTTTAGATACATTTTTGTTATAAATTTATTACACACGGTATAAAACCTCAAAAAGTGAAACCTTCCATTGTAAGAACGCTTTAAGTTACAATGACTGCAATGTAAGTTAAGTCAACCATACACTAAGGTGGCATCTAGGGTGGCCTCGAGTTTACGGATTTATGTGAGTTGTGAATGAGATTCCAACTTAAGTGGATCTTAAGGCAAGGGGATTCGAGATAGCCGCCCCTGGATGGAGGAATGGACCTGCCGTTAGAGAAATAACAAGGAGTTCTCCAGCCAGTTCCACCCGGCGTAGCTTCGGATGCCATTATCTGTGACGTAATCGTAAGACATGTGTCGGACTGTAAGGTTTGGGTGCATCCCAACGAGCAAGAAACAGCGGATAGATGTGGTCCACGATAACCTCAAGTGACTAGGAATGTAAGAAATCAAATTTAAGGCAGTCCGACTAAGTGAACATGGTGCATGGACGAGGTGAATACTTCGAGGGTGAAGTTAGCGTAGAGATGTATGGAACATGGAGTATATGGGTAATCAATTAGTACTCCACTCAGTACAAGACCTTTTGTTCATTTCGTAGCAATCGTCTGTGTCGCTTGTGTGAAAGATGAGGAACATTGCCTCATGCCCTATCAGTGGATACGGCGGAATTTCTGCATGTGGCGTCCCGACATACACTAGATGGTTAGAGGAAGGAAAGAGGAGTGCAGCACATGACAAACACTCACATTCATTTCGTCAGTGCAGGTGTGCGACTAAAGTAAGCATGTCAGTAGTCATGCATTGTAAGCGGGGTAAGATTGGAGTTGAGAGCCGACCTGTGAAGAAATTTAGTTTTTCCCAGGGTAGTGGAAACCAGTCTACAACCTGAGCGGACGCTTTGGTCAGAAGCCAAGCAGTACATACAACAATATACATGTACTTGTTTAGTATTGAACTTTAAATCCGCTGAGAGGAGAGATATGACAAGGCGCAAAAGAGGAAGTTATCAAAGTACATTGAAGTACCTGAAAAGGGTGGCAAACTTGATTTTGTTCTGCTGAAGAGGCATGAAGATGGTTTCCCACATGGTCCGTTTGGTGGTTGCTGGAGAAGCTTGGTGTAAGAGGGAAGGCGAGGAGAGCAACAGTGATAAGGAGAAAACGTCATGCTGGCCGTGGTACCATCGTAGTGGGGGAACTTATAGGTCGCAGTGATGCACAGTGGGATAGCCACCACAGCACTGCAGACCCAACAGTGGGATAGCCACCACAGCACTGCAGACCCAACAGTGGGATGGCCACAACAGCACTGCAGACCCACCAGTGGGATAGCCACCACAGCACTGCAGATCCAACAGTGAGATGGCCACCACAGCACTGCAGACCCACCAGTGGGATAGCCACCACAGCAATGCAGACCCAACAGTGGGATGGCTACCACAGCACTGCAGACCCAACAGTGGAGATGATAATGCTTTGGGTCGAAACGTGTCCAGGAAACTGAACGCCATCTAACGACGGGCTCGACCTAGAACGTACATAGGCCCCAGACCCAAGAATAGATGGTGACAAGGCGTGGCAGCTATTATCGAGGCAGAAAGCATCTGTGTAATTTCATGCACCATTGACACGTAGAAAAATTCTGAATCAAATTCGTCACAGTGACGCGTCCCTTTTTTAAACTTCACAAACATCAGTTTTACAATAGTTTTTAAAATTCCATTACATTTTACTTTGTACATTCTACATTTTGAGGCGTGTACATCATGATGCTGGCCACTCAAACCTCGACTCGAGTTTGACCTATTGCATGCCGTCACAAATTGAGAACGCTTGAAAACTCACAGCTTAAAGACACGTGACCGATTGAATTCCCAGTTTGAGATAAAAAATTAGATCCTGGACCATGGTTGGATTGTAAAAAAACGTCGTTTTAAGTAACTAGCATTTGAATTGTGTCAACATAGTAATTTCCAGGCCACTCTGTTAATATGCAGTTGTTACCAGTGGCAGTATTTCTAGGGACCGGTGAGTACGCGTATGAGGGTTATACGTGAAATTTACAAGAGCAAACATTAGAATGGAATAAATTTTAATAAGAAGAACGTCATGGTATTTTTTAACAATTTTATTGTGTCAGTATATATTGTGAATAAATGTACATGTACTTGAAAGTCAATTGTTCGTTAAAATTTGAATAATTGCATTTGAATCGTTGACCACGTTTGCCTTTTGCCTACTTGAATTGTGAGAGCAAATTGCATCAACTGAGTTTTAAGTCACCAGTGCGCATAATATGTAACGATTAAGGGATTTTAACAAACCCTTAAGTTCAAAGTCTGCGGCTTTCATTTGAATACAGACACCAATCAGCTTTGTTTGTTGCATGATATACCACGATAGTGATATTGATGTTGAGGTAAAATTGTGAAGACAGTTTAATAAAACTCGTGCCCTTATGATACACGTCCATGCATTTTTTGCAGAAGTCGCATTTCTATCTTACAAACGTGAAACATTCTAGAGAACGAAACATACCTCAATCAAAATGTCGTCCCCACATTATGCACACGTGTTACTCAGTTTCAGTGCAAGGCCGGAACGATGACCAATACGGTGCCAGAACACGCACAGGCGACGGTGCAGGAATGCAACGGGTTGCTAGGATTGCCCTTTTCTTCTCCAAAAGTCTCATAGACCCTTGGGTAATCAGAAAGAGAAAGACAAGAGAGGAATTAACGAGCTATTTGCAATCTAAGTTTCTGCAAAAGGTATTGTTGTTGTAACGTACGTGTACAAGAACGCTAGATTTTCAATTGCTTCTCTCGAAAACATTTTTCGAAGCATCTGCCAACACCCAGTGTTTAAAACGCCACATATTTTCTCAGTTGCTGATCCACTATTTTAACTTGAAAGCAAGAGAAAAGTCAAAGTCTCGACACCAATTTTAACCAAGCATCCGCCTCAAAAACAGTAACGAACAAAACCGATTAGCCTATAGCCAAGTTGAGAATACATGTACACTGGTACAGCGCTGAAGAAAAGAACTAATTTGTAGCAAATATCTATTTTCGTATACGTAATACTTGTGAATGACGGAACTTAAAGCATTAAACTATGTCAGGGCAAATAACAAAATCGATGTGCTTACTGAGAATCCAGTAATTATGTCATATTGGCTCAAGTGAAATACCCCAGCATTTGCGACCCGCATATAGAAAACGTGGACTGTGCAGATTATCTCCAACATACTGTCGTTATAAACTACTATTGAAGCATTTGCACCCTGCATTCACAAAATAACAGATCATATTTAAGTTATACGCGGTGTTTGTTTGATGTAGGTGCCTTTCAGGTGTCAACTTACATGTATCTACATTGTATACAATTCGCTGTTGGCCAACTGTGATGCCTGAAACTAGTGAATTTCTGTTTTCTGCGCAGTTCACGTAGTCAAGGCCCTGTTAATCGCTATCACATTTTAACTTTTAAGTTACTTAACCATTTATTTCAGTTGAATGCCTTATGGGCAGAACCTAAGTTGGGAGCTGGCATCGATTTGAAGTTTGAAATTGTGACAGTACGTTACATCACAGCGAATGAAGAGGTAATCAACAATTGATATTTAATACGCAGCTGTGTAATGCCAGTGTTTTAATGGCAAGCAATGTGGAGTATGTTATCAAATAATATAATCCAAACTACACCAAATCGATCAAATTATTTGTGAATATTGCACAGTGTGGCTCTTATATATTTCCCGTTTATCGACCCTGAACGGGATTTCGAGGAAATACCTTCCAATTAGCAGGTAGAGCGACCTGAAAATGACATTGCGCGTTTCTTTTCTAATTGACTCAGAATCTCGAGCTTCCGAGTTAATTTTAATCTCGGGACTTCAAGATCACGACTAAGGACTGTTGGAAAAATAAACTGCAGACGTGGTCAGACCCCGCTTTACTATCATTATTAGCGGCACCTTCGGCGTTTGTAGTCAATACTTAAAACTAGCGCGTATAGTAACAATTATTCAAACATTGACGATGTGACAGGTTGAAAAATATCTGAACCAATGCAGCAACATGGTTATAGATTCGGGCACCATAAATGTGTCACTAATGGCTTAGTTGTGAAACGAAAACTGTGCAAATAATTCTTCCTGCTGTCCATACAGATGTTTTGACAATGCAGCACACCAGAAGACTGCGACAAACTGACGAATATTATCTGGGGATCTTGAGATCCTAAGATAATTTGGTCAGGATCTCGAGATCGCGAGATAAATATGTCGGGACCTGGGATAATTAAAAATAAATGCGCGATGTCATGTTTGGACCACTGTACACGGGGGATAACTGAAAGTTTTATTATCTAAATGTTGACTGAAAGCTGTGTGTAATTTTGTCAATAGGCGGAGCTGCAAAGAAGACAACGGCAACTCAAACCAACCAATGGCGGTTATTCTGGTGCAAAGGCATTTTGTGATTGGTCAAAAGAGCAAATGACTTCACGTGATCAGTGGAATATACCAGCTTATATCATAGACGGGTAAATCTGCTAAAACTCATTGAAGAGTGTTCGTCTTCTCGACACTTTCCGAATAGTGCGAGTAAAGACCGATTACTGACATGGGAAGGCATAGGAAGCAACGATTAAACAACCTAATAGATACCCACAGTTTTGATGGTGGTCCCTTTAAAGAAAAATTACTTAGAATTTATACACTGCACCTATTTTTATTTTTTATTTCAGTCCAACAAAAATTCAGGTTAGTTGAACATTAACATAATTGCTGAACATACGAGCTTACATTGGAGTGCCGTGCAATTTACTCTATGCTTGTTAATCATTACGTTTAAAAGGATACGGCAGGCAGATTTCAACGCCCGCACCCCAGGGCGTGCATTCGGCATGAGGCAAGTGTGCGACAAAAACTGCGTTGTAATCGAGGGCAGAGTCGCTGACTGGAGGTTCGAGCCGCTTTTCACAAATCTTCTTGCACACGAAATAGGTCACATGTAAGTAAGTTGTTTTTGTAGTTTAGTGCCTAACGTTATGCTCTTACATGAAGTAGACTTGCTCTTTCTCTCTTGCTACACGAAATGCACACCTGGATTCTGTACACCAGTTTCTCTTCTTTTTCTCAGAAACTTGATGACTTAAAGTTTTTGCACATGTAAAATATCATATTGCAAAGTATCCAACACACATGCACAACTGCCCTGACAACTGCAATTATATAACAGTGTGCACATGTACCCTTGCATTTCTACTGTATGTGCAATATAACAGAGCCAATTATGAAAGACCTCCATGTAGTGCAGATAACAATCCCGGTGTCACTAGTTAACGGGCTACCTTAAAATAAGTTTGGTGTTGAGGGATTTGCCTGCTTTTAACGAGTTGAGGAAAGTATATGGCGAGAATACGATGCATGTAATGTCACAAGCTTTGGTTGAGAGAACAGTGTGTTTCAGAACTGTATCAGGTGTGTTGTTAATACTGCGCTAAGAACATTCTTACATGTACGTGCAGTGTTAGCGACCAGAAAAATGTAGCCAAAGTTGCTTTTTCTCATTTAAAATACGCGACAAAATGTCATGTAATCTCCACGACATCCTGCTTCTTAGCAAGGTCCTGGAGTTACTGAACTCTACCCAGACATGTTGCCATTGCAGTTTTGGCTTTGACCACCCACCTCCTGGGTGTAGACAAGGGATCATGTGGTCTCCAGGAACAAGTGATGAATGGTCTACATGCATAAAGCAGAAAGCGCTGGAAATATTCGGGTTAGTCATTTCCACATGTAAGCCCTGTCTACTTAACTCTGATGTTTTCGTATAGCTACTTTGTTATCGACTGTAGCACACGTATAAATAATGTTTAGAATTTTTAATTCGGACACGACAATCAGAGCATGTCAACAATGGTCTAACAGTTACATTGTGTGTCGTATTCTACTGCGTGTTGGACGAAAGACCCTCCTCTCTGACACAGCGCCACCTGTACTGAAATTGGCCCTGTGGAAACATGATGAACACACGGAATTGCGTGTGTGCGGATCAGTGCGCATGCCCAGGTCGGAAGATTACCGATTACATTGCCCCCACGTTCACACAACTTTATGCATTTTATTTATTTAGGCTTAAGCCACTGGATCGAGGATCTCTTGATTTTGTTTACTTCCAACACTACACGTTTTAATAAAACGCAACTACTCAAGTTAAAGATGATCGTCATACTTGATAACTGTAAACTGAAAGGGGATTCCCAACTTTCAACAAATGGGAATTACTGAATGTTATGACGCCGCTTTCTTTAATTTAACAAATGAGAAGCCAACACAAGACAATGCTACCTGTCGTAGCACTGTGAAAGAGTGTAATAAGACACTAACACGATTGCACTATTTTCTTGTTTGTGAGAGGTGGTGAATTCTATCAAAATTAAACCCATAGACATGTTTATTGGGACAATCGCGCTCCTAGTGACGTGTCCACAAATGTGTTCTACAGTTGCAATATATATGGACAATTAAAACTGCAGTATGTATTTATTCATAAAGTGAACGAGTGTTTTGTTGAAGCAACCCCTGGGTTTACCCGTGTATGGCTTACCAGGAAGGGATAATGCCGGCATCGACTGTTCCGCCTGGGAGAGTTTCTGAAGAAGACCTGGCGGTGATTAAAAAGAACTGTCCCAAAGGTGAAGCCGGTGTCCACTCAGGCTACAGCGGGGAAATGTTCTTCGAAAATGGCTACCTTGACTTATATAAGAAAGCGCCTGAGTGGGTAAGCAACTAAGAACTGAAAATTTACCGGACCACGATAGTACCCGAGTGAATGTACGTTTTGTGTTCTGGTATGATGAGTCACTTATCAAAACAGCACAAGGATTCCAATGAGCAACGTCGTCATTATTTGTTTAATTACACCACCACGTCACGATCGAGGTTCGCATATCAAAAAATTTTGTTCCTCTGTAAGAATGGCGTTCTACGCTGCACCAACGTGCCTGTTCGTACGCGTGTTACGCATATTTTGATGCAAGTGTATTCTAGTTTCGCCTACTCCAATTGTAAAAGAACCTATCGGGGTACTCGATATCCCTCAGTTTGTGATTGACCACATAAGCATGGGGGTAAAACACTTTAACAAGTTAAGGATGTTGTCTACGCCAAAAGAATATTGTTCCTCGTGTGCATTTTTGAGGAAGCATTACTTTAGTGCCGACTTTGTTGATAGAACGGCGATTTAGATTGATCACATAGTGACACGTGCTACTATACGAAACTGATGGTGCAGTCCCTGACTATAATAAGAACCTTCGTAATCTCACGTCAACAACAACTACGGAGTTTTCTTGAACATTGTTAGGAAATAACAAATATTGTTCAAACAACTATCCTAGTTATTATTCCAGTGGCATGAAAAGAATGTTTGCAGATGGTTGCCTTGTCGCAGGGATCACCAAGGGAAGCCGGTCTTTTACGGATTATCTCCCCTTACCGGATACAGATGCGGCGTTAACAAGGTACAGGCATTAACACTGTATATATTTTTATTTTAGTTATTTAAACAGCTAATCTATACATCAACGGGCATTGCATCCGGGCTTACAGTAAGAACTACACGTAGAACACGACTCACATGTAAATTTGGCCACCGACAGATCTACCTGTACTGTACATGTAGGCCAAGGTGCCATTAGGAAGGAGGGCCAATTTACGTTACTTTAAGCGCGTTAGTAGGGGGAAGGCTCTACTCAACAGAATTCCGGATAAAATTTGTTCCTGGCCGGTTTCGTGTTGTTAGTCGATAGTATCTTAAGTGTTCACCAAGTGCCCGAAGCATATCAGATTTTGCGAGGGTGAAATCCTCTTGGTCACCTGCAATGGTCTGGGAATAGCAGGTCTACTTGCAAATGGACGGTTAAGAAGAATCAAATTCATTTCTTAGTGAATACTCGGACCACGAATAACATGATATGCATTCGGGCGTTCTAGTTAGCTTGCAACTCGTGTACTTAGTGTTGTACCTCGAAAAGCATCTTACCCTGTGTACATATGATTCAGTAGTTCGTGCACGTGATTCCGAATCAGTGATTTGTTGTTAATAATTGAAATTGTTAGGTCCAGTGCCTCTAAAGAATGCAGACATTTTGCATAACCCGAAAGGAATCTGGGAACAAACCGAGAACAAGTTATTGGTAATCTAAGATTTGCAGACCTACTCACGTTTTCAGATATGCCAAAGCGAAACGAGGTGTATATCCGCTGGTGAATCAGGATGTGGAAGGATTCGCGACATTAAAGCGACAAAAGGGTCATTTTCGTCATATAACTACATGTATGACGGACGAATGCATTACCTTCCCAACTTAAAGTGCGCTTGGCGAATTACAGTTCCCATGGGACAGCGGATCAAGGTAAACCAGTAACATTGTAAGGTTGCATGCGGTCTATCCATCTTCGATCGCGTGCAGGTAAGGGGTGTTACAGTGTTTACATGGAACTACTTGAAGGCCGAACAGTAAAAACAGAGAAACGTTTACATGCCGCATGCGAACTTATTACACGTTGTGTTGTGGCTACTGAGAACAGAGGACAGCGAGCGAAGAGATTCCTACTAAGAAAATCGAAAAAATAACAAAGAGTGAACGCATGTCTTCTGATACATCGCTAGAATCGTTTTGGTTAAGTTTAAACAGAAAATATGTGTATGTTTAAAATGACCTTGCCTTGCATTCGCTTCGCAAATTAGCAAAGGAAATGGAAGGTGTGATTGGCTCTCCCACGATCACTTGCGTTTTTTCACTGTGATATATATTTATTGAAGGATACACAGAACATACAAAGAAATAATAACAAACCCAGAAACCGCGAAGCATTATATCTGGGTTGTAAACAATTCATAAATGAAACTTATATACATAGAGATATATACAATTAAGTAGTATCTAAAATAAGTAGTCCAATACTTAGACATGCTAATACAGATATATAAAAACAAAAATATTTACAGATTCATATAGGGAAATCAGATGCAACAATATTGATAAACGGTATATAAAAATTTGCTAACGTTGCTTAGGAGGAATTCGTTAA
>NMRA01000790.1:0-62315 GCA_002633005.1 Phoronis australis
TCACGGTGTGACAATAACGGACTCTGCGCGTGCGTATTACTGGAATTATTAAGGGAAGTTACTGACAGCAACCCGTTTACCAACATGAAAAGGAATTCTTTAGAATTGTAGGAGAAATTACATATTAATTTTTTGATGACCTTTCCACTAATTGACCTCTTCCGGTGCATTATGAGCCCCGAGGAGGGAGTAATTGTTAACTCGATTAAAAATGTGGTTAATGCTAATAATCACAGATGTTTTACTTTAAGCACTTCAGAATACAAGATGAATCAAGTGATCAACCTTTCAGAAAAAAATGCACCTAATGACCTTATGGGTGCACCAAATGACCTGAAAATTTAGAATTCAAACTCAATCGCACTTAGTAAACAGATACCTAATTGTGATGACTCTAGCTCAAAATTTTAGTTTGCACTCAATGACCTTTGAGCTATTTTTTTCTGATTGGTTAGGCCTATTGCAAAGTAAAGTAGGGTATTCAATTGGCATGTTGACTTACACCAGTGTGCTGAAATTGAAAAGAATTCCTTGAAAAACGTAAGAGATATAACATGTTGAACGTTACATAACCTTTGCACTAATTGACCTTGTCCGGTGCATTTTAAGCATCTTTAGGAAAATTATTGCAAAGCCCCTAGAAAATGTGTTTAACGCTGAGAATCACAGTTGTCTAACGGTTGACACACCAGAATACTTGCTGATTGATAAGGTTAAATTTTCAGAAGAAAAGTGCACCTGATGACCCCATGTTTGCACTAAAAGACTGAAACTTTGGATTCCGAATTGAATTACATATATCAATCAGACCTGTCAATTTGAAGTGTCTAGCTCAAAATTTTAGTTTGCACCTAATGACCTTTGACCTATTTCACCCGATTACTTAGAAAAGTAATTTTTTAAATTGTCATGTTGACTTATACCAGTGCACCGAATTTGAAAAAGATAGCTTTAAAACTGAAGGAGGAGTAGCAGTTTGAAAATTATATGACCTTTGCACCAAACGACCTCTTCCGGTGCAATATGGAATATGATTAAATAACCAATCAAAATTTATCTACTGTCAAAAGTCATATGCTGAATTTAAAGACCGTACCTGCACCCAATTTGGAGTTATTAAGCCTCAAATTTGGTCGGCAGAAGAACAAGAAAAAGAATAAGAATAAGAATAAGAATAAGAACAAGAATAAGAATAAGAACTAGAAAGATTATTGTCACGGTGTGACAATAACGGACTCTGCGCGTGCGTATTACTGGAATTATTAAGGGAAGTTACTGACAGCAACCCGTTTACCAATATGAAAAGGAATTCTTTAGAATTGTAGGAGAAATTACATATTAATTTTTGATGACCTTTCCACTAATTGACCTCTTCCGGTGCATTATGGGCCCCGAGGAGGAAGTAATTGTTAACTCGATTAAAAGTGTGGTTAATGCTAATAATCACAGATGTTTTACTTTAAAAGGGAACTGTATTTTATTATTAATAAATTTTGGCTGGTTTTCTATGAGTTGTTGATTAATTTCACGAATAATTCAACATCAAAAAGTAAACGTACATTTTTTAAATTTACTTTAAAAAATTGGTTGAAAGAGTTCTGTAACCATCTGCTTTGAGCGCTGCTTCTAGCTACGTATTTGGCGGGGTCAAAGTTAGTCAGCGCCATATTTTAGTGTGGTGTTCGTTGTCGGAATAAGAAATTTTATTGTGAAATGTCGGGTCGCCAGGGATATCTGTTTGAGCCTGAAGCAACACAACGTAACACCCAGTCGTCGTCATCGTCAGAAGAAAACAATTTTGTACAACCATCTTGCGTCTGTAATTTACACTGGTGTGACTGTGGGCAATGCGGACTCATGCCCTCAGAACTCGAATGCGTTTGCTGCCTTGAAAAAAGTGAGTTCAACGTGAAGAAATCTTCAACTCAAAATTGCCTTTGTGATACGGAAGACTTCAAGAAAGTGTGCCTTGAGCCTGTTGTCTTGGAGGTCATGTTGGTTTCTTTGAGAGAATTGATTAGAGAACAACTCAGAGGAACAATCACAAACAGGTTAGTTGATCATGTCTGCAGCAGGTGACCTTTCCTTTTTGCAGTGGTTAGTTATAATCCGCTCACCGACTAAGAGGTTTTCACATCGTCAAAAATATATTTTACCCTTAAAATTATCACTTAAAAGGATGTTACTTTATTAGACTATCCTTTCTGATTCTGTGCAAATTTTCGATGAAGCATGTCTGTGGGAATTAGTACGACTTTGGCGAAGAATTCCAACTCCACTTTATTGGTCGCCGTTAAATTTTTTACCGCGCGCGCCATAACCACAACGTATTTCAGCTGAGTCACGTGAGTTAGGCAAAGGCTAGCGCGAGACTGACGCGTGACACTTGTAAAATAGCATGACAGATAACGGGTCGAATTTGTAAGATTTGTGTTGCTTGGATTTTTATTCGTCAACAGGCGTGATTTCACGTAACTTCCTCATAATGGCACCCGGTGAGAGAAACTCGAGCGAACTGCGACAGGTTTTCATGGACAGATTTTCATGGACATGTTCAAGTTATGTTGACTAAATAATTTACAGTCATGGTATAAGTCAATAAATCCCGGTGCATGTACGCATATTTCATTCGATTTTATTCACTGCATTTTCTGATGAGTAACTATGAGGCTGGAATATCGCATCTCACCAGCATGCCTGCAACATTCATAGCGATGGAATTGCCTAGGATAGAAGTAGATCTACAAAGTTGGGAGAGGGTTGACATTAGTTGGAGTGCACTTTGCAATGAGGAAGCCACTTCCCCGTTATTTTTCATTACAATAAAACCCCTACTCACAGCTGGCGCAGGTTATTTTGGAGATCGAAACTCTTATTTTTTGTTTAAATATAGCTGCTGTTGTTAGCTTCAACAATTTATTTTCATTATTTGTTACAGACAGTATAGGTATGCAGCGTACAGGAGCTTTACATGGTGGATCTATGGGAGACTAGGACGAAAAACCAGAAAAGTCATACCAGCCTGCTGTGTTCTCGCAATCAGGAAAAAGTTCCCGGCACCAGATGGTGTCTGTGAAGGATATGCAGATCCAGAGCTATCTGATGATGAACTGTAGTTTTACAAATTTCACATAATTTTTGACATGATGTTTCTTCTACTGTCAGGTAAATCACACTGATGGTCCACCTTTGAAAGTCAATTGTGTCACGGGCTAAAATTAAACTTTCTGGTCACTTAACAAATGCAAACTGAGTCTCGGCGTGTGCAATGGGATATTTAGTTGTGCAAAATAAGAAACATTCATCAAAATCTAACCATGTTTGATAAATATATGCATTCTCTTCTCTCTATTTCACACATTTTATCGTTATGAGTGGCAATTTTAAAAATTCAAATTTTTAATGGTCAAAAATTGACAATTTTATGTCATAAAATATGCAATTGTTTTGATTTGATTAGGAATAACTCAAAGCACTCTCAGAGTCTCTTAGATGATGTTGTACTTCATCATTCAGAAGTTGTAAGGTTTTTTCTAAAACTGAATGTGGTTGCAAAATTTGTTATTTCTGTGTTTTTAGCCTCACCTACAGCAGTGGATGGTAAAAAGTAAAGTTAAAACAAAACAGCAGAATATATTAGCCTAGGCAACACAGCATATTATTCAATATCCAAGCAAACCAAAAGTTTGGTAATTCTATTGAAGAATGTTGGTAAAGGGCCAAAGGCTAAAAAAATGAAATGTTCGTACCCTCAAGTGAATTTCGTTAACATAAATGGTGATTGCAAATGAAAACGTTGCCTTTTAAATAACAATATGGCACTTATCATCATGAAAGACAAATAAATGACCATAAAACATAATGTTATATTGTGATGCAGAAACAAAGCTGCATTGTTCATACCATGATTTTAATAAATGACATATTACTTGGTAAGTGAGTAACGTCGATCACCGACAGTTTCCTACCTAAAAATGTTAGGTTAAAAGGATTTTTATTATGCGCCCACATGTGTGGGTGCACATTGCCGTCATCAGTGGTTCTCTGCCGCTGTATCTTCATAAACCCCTCATAGGATCTTGATGAGATTTGGCATATGTATTTCTATGAAGCTTACGATGGATGCTGACAAAATGAATGCCTATCCCAGTACTGGTGTGCCCCCTAGTGGTAATTTAAAATTTTTCTCTGTATCTTCAGAGGTCCTCAACTTATTTTTATAAAACATGTCAGATAGGCATCTACTAGTGAGATGACGCTAGGTATCCTTACATTGTCAGATGGATTCTAGGTATTTTGCACCACATAGTGGCCATTTTTACTCTTCAAGTCTGTTTTTGGCGTCTGCCCCCCTGCCAAATATATATAAATGTTCATACTGTGAAGAGGATGGCTGACAATGATTTTCTGACGACTTTGACTATCATGGCTCCTCATAGTGGATGTTTTGTTTGTTTTTCGCCCATTGCTGTATCTCCTGAGTACTCTGTAGGATCTTTATTAAATTTAGCAAGTGTACTTATATGAAGTTGACAACGGAAGATGATGACTGACAGTTTCATTGTTTACTCTGTTTCTGTGAACTTCCCTGATGATTTTCATGAAATTTGGTATATGACTTTCTATTAAGGAAATGATAACATGTTCCTGTTCTTGAATGGATTCGATTTATGGACTTTTGTGGAGCCTCCTATTGGCAGTTTTTTTATCAAAGATTGTATCTCTCTAATCTGCAGCAGGATAATTATTAAATTTATGATAAAAATAAACACTCTTAGATGCAAACCGTTCGTGATGCAGTCCAAAGCGCATTACAATGCTCCACGTTGCTTTTGTTACCAATGCTTTTGTTTTGAGTGAAATATTTGCATTGGTATAGTGTTTATAACACTAAATTTTAACATGGCTGTTTTCAACGAATGACACATGAATTGGATAAAAGTGTACTAAAATGTTTACCATGATGCACAATAATTAACAGCCAAATTTCATTTACGTCTTAAATGGTCTCCAAGATATGGCGCTTTGAAATATTGGAGGCCACGCCCATTTCTTTCTGGCCCTCGCGAGTTGAAATCCGATGTTGGAGGCTTCCAACTTCAAATGTTTGTGTTGATTGACAGTATATTCGATCACTAGTATTCACCCAACAAATCTCATAACTGAACAGAGTGGGTATTGTTATCACGAATCCTGAATTTTACAGTTGAATAGCCTCAGAATTTTATATGAAAGCAATTAGGCACTTTAAATGACAAAAAAATTATACTCTTGTTTTTAACTTTAAAAAGTAATAAATAATACATTTTGACGGTCAGTGTTGGAGTTATGTGGCACTAAAAAGTAACTCATACTTGTCATTAATCTGCAGTTTTTAATGACCCACTTGTGTATAATGATTAACAAAAATAATGCATCTTCATGGTCATTACATTGGTTATAAGTCTTGATCGTTTTCAGCCTAAAGTTATTGGGTTTACTCTATGCTTGGACATAAAAAGTTTTAAAGTACATAATGATGTGATATAAAATGACAACTGTGGATGAGTGTCCATACAGTTGGATATTGTTTCGAGACTCAGCACCACTTTTATTCCTAAAGCATGGTACAAGTATATTGCTGAAATTAATGGCAATGTTGCAATAGACAAAGTTTTTATTGTTATATTTTGCTGAAATTAATTTGTTTATCGGGCAGGATGCTGTTCAAGAGTTCCATTGGAACAATTCCCAAGCATGCGTTATTTCTGAAAGTGTGGACCTTCATTGTGATTTACGCGTTTGCATAGCACCCATGAGTGAAGCATTGTTATATGGTGGACCTTTACAATTTTGCCATCTGTGATTCATATTTCATTTTTCTGCGTACGCATATTCATATGTGTGTGCATATTGCCATCATCTGTCTGGGCTTCTGGATTTCCTAAACCTAGTCTATGAGAGAGACGACACCACCTTCCTATTTTTTGCAAGGTATAACCCATTATGAACCATCTAATGGCCACTTCGTGATACCGATGAACACCCCTAGAAGCATATGTACTGTTGCGGTGCAATTATAGGTGCATTTCAACACTATGCATTGCTCTTGTGTAAGTGAAAAGCCTTACTATTCATTATATACTCATCATAGGTGTTACATGTATGTAGAGCTAGGTTTTATCGGCTGTTTGGCATTTTCATAGAGGCTGCCTTTGTAGCTGTTAACTCTTTATTAGCAGGTTGTTGAATCTACAGTAGAATAGGAGAAAGAAACAGACAAGTAATATCGACATGCTGTGTCATTGCAATCGGTAAGGGCTGTTCCAGCAAAATCCGTATGTTAGGGGGGAAGGCAGATGAAAAATATTAATGGGTGGACAACTTTATAGCAGACACCTGTTGTGCAACCAAATTAGAATGAAAATTACAGCAACATTGAACTGGTTTTAACACATTTTAGAAATTCTTAATAATTTCTTAATAACAATTATGAGTCATATAGACAAATTCCAATATTCCGTGGGCCTGCCATTTTTTGCCTGTCAATTATCCCAAGAAGCAGTTGACAGATCATGATGAAATTTGGTATAGAGGTACTTGGCAGGGATGCACCAGCACCAGTCAAATGTTGAGAACAGATTTGGCTAATGTGGTAATCCATGCTGGCGGTTTTACTTTCTTACAATCCATTTTTTGTGTGGTGTTTCTCAAAAACTGCTTGATAGATCACAATCAAATTCGATGCAGAGGTATATGATAATGCATCTGCACCAGTCAATTTCTGGACACATTTGGCTGCCATTGCACCCCGGTGGCCATTTTACTTTTTGACAAGACAGGTTGTCACAAAAACTGCTAGGCACAACTGGATGAAATTTGGCACAAAGATATATGTCCGTGATTGATGCACTGACAGCAGTCAATTTTCGTTTCAATTTGACCACCCTACTGTCTGCTCCAGGTTTCGTTATATGACAAGACACATAGTAACAGATCATGATGTGTGACCTAGAGGCAGTTTGTTTACACGTGTTGCTCCCTATATTACGAATTTTAAAGTAATGAGTACAACATACATTTTACTGGCACAGCCCTAAGAGATTTCTTACACCAAAGTGTGAATACCAAGGAAACAGTGATCCCATGTCTGACACCAGGCTGTAGCAATGACATAGTTTTGAGTTATTTACATTGATGTCAACAGTTTTACTACCATAGCCTTTTGTACATAGATTTCAGAACTTTATCATACAGTTTCATCAACATTTAAGAACTTGTTTTAATAAATACCTGTATAACCATATCAGGTCTCTGCAGTCATTTTAATATAAGTAAACATAACTGCTGCATTTACACAATTCGGCTTCAGGGAATGTGGACTTTTAAAGACTACAAAACCCATTTGCTAGTAGACAGGTCAGCCTCGTTGGTTTTGCTTGTTGACTTTCTGTATCTGACACTGATGATCATCAGTTTCTGAATCGTGACACATGATTGCTGATGGCTTCTTCTTTAGATGGCCTCTCCTCACTTCCAATTGATCGGTTAGCTAACTCGGGCACTTTGATGCAATCTTTCTGGCATGCTACAACTCCTGTTGAAAAGAAGTTTTCTGATAAAAATTAAAGAAGTGATTTTAAAACTAACCAATATTAAGAAAATGCTGAACAAAACTGGAGGCAAGCCAGAAATCAAAATGAAATTCTCTTCTAAAATGTATACACAGTTCTACAATTTCACCCGGTGCTCCTTCACAGTAGTTATTTATTTAAAAAAATTAAGTAGCTGGTTAAACAATGTCACACACTATACCTCGAATGATCCTTCATTTTCGGGACCAAAGCAGAAAGTATGAGTTATCCATTTGATGGTTTATTTAAAAAAAGTCACTATTGACAAAACGATGGTTTATGCTATGAGGGAATATCCAAGGTATGCTTACATTGCCAAGTTGTATGTTCAAAAGGTATTACCTTCCTCCACCCTGTCAATGACAGCATCCATCAGACTGTCCCTGAATGAATATTTCTTGGCCACGGTGATTTTTTTTACAATGTACGACTTGCTGGCCTTCGACCATTGCATTTTCCAGCGAGGCACTCCCCCCTTTGTCATGGCCTGGACTCTGTCCACATTGAGGTTGTTGTCCAGGGCTGCCAACATGGTGCGTGCTACATTTCCTTCATAGCTGAAGGATATCCTTTTGGGGACATACTTCAAGAGCACATTGTGATACACCTCCAAGTTCCCAGTATGGCAAAACTTAGTGAGCTGTAACAAAAATACATGAATCATAAAATAATTACCTGCACATCAACACAGGTACAATAGTTGTGTATGCATCTGTGAGCAAAAATTCAGATTTAAAAAGACGTGGTTTTGGAGGTGAAAAGTGCAATTAAAATTATCTCTATGAAATTGAAAAAGAACTCTCTAAAATATATGTAAATCATTTGAAAATTTGCTGAAAGTGTTTCCTCCAAAATTTCGCCAATTCTCAACAAAAATTACTTTGCCTGGACTAGACATTAAATAAATAAAGCAGTGTTTTCACAAGATGGCTATAGTTGTGGAATGGTGACAACCGTTTTGCAGTTGTCTGGCCCCGACTCCTATGAGATTAATAGATAGAAAATAACAGACAAGTAACATAATAAAAAAATTCACCATTTCAAGCTAACATCAACAGTTGCATTAACCAGAGTTTTCAATGTGTATATTTACCTGTTTCATGTCCTTCAACAAGGTTCTGTCAGTGACAATGGCCTGTAAAGCCTTGTGTGCAGGTGATCCAGGTTTCAACCAGGCTCTCTCAATATCGGGCTCGTGCTCACACATGTGAAACTTCGCTGATGCTGTCCATGAATGCATGTTCACAACATGCCTCAAAATTGACGTCCAGCGCTCCTGTGAAGAAAAATAATCTGTAGTTTCAATTAGCTTGGGATTTGAAGCAGTCAACAACTGTCAGAGTAGTATTTAGTATCATGATCAGTCCAGTTGTCAAAAAATGGTGCATGTCACTGTTGAAAGTAACATGAACTGTTCTAGTGATGTCATACATCAAAATCTGACACAGTGGTTTTTGAGGTGTCACATCGTCCAGAAAAAGTGACTACACTATTTGACCACATAAATACATGTGGGCGGATAAAAATGAGAAAATTACCTCCTCAATGAATGTTTGTGCAAAGCAAACACAAAAATATGGGCAAGGTACGGTGTAAGGCAATTAATCATAATTTCAATTATAACTTGTTTTACAGTAAATTTTGACTGTATTTTTCTTTATGTGAAAGATAAAACACCTTCAACTCCACACCATCTCCATTGCATGTTTCGGCACTCCACCAAAAATGATTCACAATTGACTTCACCCATGGCTGAAGCTCACGGTTCTCAGCTTTTTTTTGCAGCTCTGGTCAGCTTCTTGCCCACTCCTTTGCCTGTGTGCCACACATCAAACTGGTGGTCCGTGTCTGGATACTTTTCCTATATCTCTTTTGCAATCTGTGGGTGGCGGTCGGTAGCCAAGATCTGAATACGAATATCAGCGTCCTGAAGTTATACAAAATGCTAACCCTGATCAAGTTTTTAATTGGCAGAAGATGAGGGGGTAGCTATATAACTGTTGATAACACAGGACCATTACGAAGATCAAGGTATGACGGGAGTCTCGCGGCTACCATTGCTGACATTGGAGCACTTTATATTTAAAATAAATCATGGAGTTAAAACTGANCTTGATACGAATATCAGCGTCCTGAAGTTATACAAAATGCTAACCATTATCAAGTTTTTAATTGGCAGAAGAGGAGGGGGTAGCTATATAACTGTTGATAACACAGGACCATTACGAAGATCAAGGAATGACGGGAGTCTCGCGGCTACCATTGCTGACATTGGAGCACTTTATATTTAAAATAAATCATGGAGTTAAAACTGAACTGTAGGCAGTAATATGGATGACAAAAACAGTATCAAATCCTTACAGTTAAATCTTGAATGCATCGCCTCAAGCCCTCAATCTCCATATTATATGAGTTATTGACTTCAGTCACTTTGACCACGTTGGTAGTTAGCACCTGATTTCCTGTTGGCTCCATCAAGGTGTATGTCCCATATGTTGCGCAGTGACCTGGGCTGTCGCACCGACCATCCCCAATAACAACCACGCCATCTGGTCCTCTAAATTCTTGTTGTCAAAAAATTAGATGCACTAGATTTGTGTAAAGTACAGTAGTTTTTAAAGAGTTGATGAATTTTCTAAAAATTCTTTGTCAAAGTTCTGGTAATAAAAAATAAAGAAAACATAAAAATATTAGCATATCCTATGAAAATTAGCAGCTTAATTATTTTGTCCAAAATTTCGATGAGAACATATTTTTTGGCATTTTTTAAACAGCTGTATGTATCCATTTGTAAAAATAGGCACTCAACAGACAATGTTCTAGTGGAGATACCACGTGACCTTCGTACACACTTCAATCCAATCATGAGAAGTCAAACATTTCATTTTGTTCCAGTACTTCTGAACAATAGACTAGAATTGATAATTAATAGCGTATTACAATCCCTATGGATTTATTTGGAGAAATCAACCACTATTCATTGACTGCCATTCTATAATGGCACTGCGATATGTGATACTGCTGGATAACAACGACATCGCAGTATCGTTGACATTATTGAAGAATGCTGTTGACATCATGCAACAATAGAAGTTATGCAATGGATAACTTTTGAAGTAATCTTAGACTCAGGCTGATGTCTGTATGTTTTTTAAACAACTGAAAATGTAAATGTGAACATTTTATAAATTCTTTATATTAATGTTTTGAAAACAAAAATGAGATAGCCTGTTAATTGCTCAATACACACCTGCCAACAACACTTGTTGATGATACACCCACATCTCTTTCACGGCTGGCAGGAGGTAGTTCTTTTGTATGTTATAAAACGTCTTCTCACATAAGATTTTCAATCTCAATGTATCCGCAATCTCGGATATTGTACTGAACGTATTTCCGGAAAACAACACGGATCCGGCCAGCATGATGTTTCCCATGGCTGACTGTCCGATGACTGGCTGGCTTTTCCACACATAAGTGTGGTGGTTGATACATGTGGCCATAATGACCAACAAAGTCCCTCTATATTTAACATCCAGCTCTACTATCGGTGCACAGCAATTGGGGTCAACAATACATTTGGCAAACAATTCTTTTAACGCTGAACCAAATACCAGGTACTGGAAGTTGGTNCCAGAAATCAAAATGAAATTCTCTTCTAAAATGTATACACAGTTCTACAATTTCACCCGGTGCTCCTTCACAGTAGCTATTTATTTTAAAAAATTAAGTAACTGGTTAAACAATGTCACACACTATACCTCGAATGATCCTTCATTTTCGGGACCAAAGCAGAAAGTATGAGTTATCCATTTGATGGTTTATTTAAAAAAGTCACTACTGACAAAACCATGGTTTATGCTATGAGGGAATATCCAAGGTATGCTTACATTGCCAAGTTGTATGTTCAAAAGGTATTACCTTCCTCCACCCTGTCAATGACAGCATCCATCAGACTGTCCCTGAATGAATATTTCTTGGCGACGGTGATTTTTTTTACAATGTACGACTTGCTGGCCTTCGACCATTGCATTTTCCAGCGAGGCACTTCCCCCTTTGTCATGGCCTGGACTCTGTCCACATTGAGGTTGTTGTCCAGGGCTGCCAACATGGTGCGTGCTACATTTCCTTCATAGCTGAAGGATATCCTTTTGGGGACATACTTCAAGAGCACATTGTGAAACACCTCCAAGTTCCCAGTATGGCAAAACTTAGTGAGCTGTAACCAAAATACACGAATCATAAAATAATTACCTGCACATCAACACAGGTACAATAGTTTTGTATGCATCTGTGAGCAAAAATTCAAATTTAAAAAGACGTGGTTTTGGAGGTGAAAAGTGCACTTAAAATTATCTCGATAAAATTGAAAAAGAACTCTCTAAAATATATGTAAATCATTTGAAAATTTACTGAAAACTTTTCATCCAAAATTTCACCAATTCTCAACAAAAATTACTTTGCCTGGACTAGACATTAAATAAATAAACCAGTGTTTTCACAAGATGGCTCTAGTTGTGGAATGGTGACAACCGTTTCGCAGTTGTCTGGCCCCGACTCCTATGAGATTAATAGATAGAAAATAACAGAGAAGTAACATAATAAAAAACTCACCATTTCAAGGTAACATCAACAGTTGCATTAACCAGAGTTCTCAAAGTGCATATTTACCTGTTTCATGTCCTTCAAGGTTCTGTCAGTGACAATGGCCTGTAAAGCCTTGTGTGCAGGTGATCCAGGTTTCAACCAGGCTCTCTCAATATCGGGCTCGTGCTTACACATGTGAAACTTCACTGATGCTGTCCATGAATGCATGTTCACAACATGCCTCAAAATTGACGTCCAGCGCTCCTGTGAAGAAAAAATAATCTGATTGTAGTTTCAATTGGCTTGGGATTTGAAGCAATCAACAACTGTCAGAGTAGTATTTAGTATCATGATCAGTCCAGTTGTCAAAAAATGGTGCATGTCATTGTTGAAAGTAACATGAACTGTTCTAGTGATATGTCATACATCAAAATCCGACAGTGGTTTTTGAGGTGTCACATCGCCCAGAAAAAGTGACTACACTATTTGACCACATAAATACATGTGGGCGAAAAAAAATGAGAAAATTACCTCCTCAATGAATGTTTGTGCAAAGCAAACACAAAAATATGGGCAAGGTACGGTGTAAGGCAATTAATCATTATTTCAATTATAACTAGTTTTACAGTAAATTTTGGCTGTATTTTTCTTTATGTGAAAGATAAAACACCTTCAACTCCACACCATCTCCATTGCATGTTTCGGCACTCCACCAAAAATGATTCACAATTGACTTCACCCATGGCTGAAGCTCACGGTTCTCAGCTTTTTTGCAGCTCTGGTCAGCTTGTTGCCCACTCCTTTGCCTGTGTGCCACACATCAAACTGGTGGTCCGTGTCTGGATGCTTTTCCCGCATCTCTTTTGCAATCTGTGGGTGGCGGTCGGTAGCCAAGATCTTGATACGAATATCAGCGTCCTGAAGTTATACAAAATGCTAACCATTATCAAGTTTTTAATTGGCAGAAGAGGAGTGGGTAGCTATATAACTGTTGATAACACAGGACCATTACGAAGATCAAGGAATGACGGGAGTTTCGCGGCTACAATTGCTGACATTGGAGCACTTTATATTTAAAATAAATCATGGAGTTAAAACTGAACTGTAGGCAGTAATATGGATGACAAAAACAGTATCAAATCCTTACAGTTAAATCTTGAATGCATCGCCTCAAGCCCTCAATCTCCATATTATATGAGTTATTGACTTCAGTCACTTTGACCACGTTGGTAGTTAGCACCTGATTTCCTGTTGGCTCCATCAAGGTGTATGTCCCATATGTTGCGCAGTGACCTGGGCTGTCGCACCGACCATCCCCAATAACAACCACGCCATCTGGTCCTCTAAATTCTTGTTGTCAAAAAATTAGATGCACTAGATTTGTGTAAAGTACAGTAGTTTTTAAAGAGTTGATGAATTTTCTAAAAATTCTATGTCAAAGTTCTGGTAATAAAAAATAAAGAAAACATAAAAATATTAGCATATCCTATGAAAATTAGCAGCTTAATTATTTTGTCCAAAATTTCGATGAGAACATATTTTTTGGCATTTTTTAAACAGCTGTATGTATCCATTTGTAAAAATAGGCACTCAACAGACAATGTTCTAGTGGAGATACCACGTGACCTTCGTACACACTTCAATCCAATCATGAGAAGTCAAACATTTCATTTTGTTCCAGTACTTCTGAACAATAGACTAGAATTGATAATTAATAGCGTATTACAATCCCTATGGATTTATTTGGAGAAATCAACCACTATTCATTGACTGCCATTCTATAATGGCACTGCGATATGTGATACTGCTGGATAACAACGACATCGCAGTATCGTTGACATTATTGAAGAATGCTGTTGACATCATGCAACAATAGAAGTTATGCAATGGATAACTTTTGAAGTAATCTTAGACTCAGGCTGATGTCTGTATGTTTTTTAAACAATTGAAAAAGTAAATGTGAACATTTTATAAAATTCTTTATATTAATGTTTTGAAAACAAAAATGAGATAGCCTGTGAATTGCTCAATACACACCTGCCAACAACACTTGTTGATGATACACCCACATCTCTTTCACGGCTGGCAGGAGGTAGTTCTTTTGTATGTTATAAAACGTCTTCTCACAAAAGATTTTCAATCTCAATGTATCCGCAATCTCGGATATTGTACTGAACGTATTTCCGGAAAACAACACGGATCCGGCCAGCATAATGTTTCCCATGGCTGACTGTCCCATCACAGGCTGGCTTTTCCACACATAAGTGTGGTGGTTGATACATGTGGCCATAATGACCAACAAAGTCCCTCTATATTTAACATCCATCTCTACTATCGGTGCACAGCAATTGGGGTCAACAATACATTTGACAAACAATTCTTTTAACGCTGAGCCAAATACCAGGTACTGGAAGTTGGTGAAAGCACTGTCGACGGCTTCATCTTCCATTGGAAAATCGTCCTCTTCCTCACTGTCCATGTGATCATCAGGTTGAAATGAAGACTCCAGAGACGAAGATTCTGAAGAGCTGTCGTCACTGGTGGTTTCTTCCTCTTCAGGTGATGGGGGATGCAGTTGATTGCAGCAAGGTGCAACACACTTGGGAGCTTCACCATTACAACATGGAGCTGCACACTTAGAAGGGGGAGGTGGTAGTGGCATTGGTGGTGTCTGCGTTGCAACAGTCACCATCACTGGACATGGCGGTAATGGCGCTCGTTCCTTTGTACAACACATTTCAGGCGGAGCTTCTTTATGCTGTGCCTCTTTCAACTCTTTTTCAGCCAATGAATGAGCCTAAAATGTGACATCTAATCAAGGTTGTTTCAATTAACTGACTATGAGCAACAGTAATGAAAGATGAAAGATATTAAAATGAAGTTTAAAATTTTTTGTCATATAGCCCAATTTTAGACGAATGAGACTTTTAATGACCATGGAAGCATACTCTCAAGTTCCGTAAATTATTTGCTTTCAACAAATTGCAATACATCTCAATACCTCCATTACCTCATGGCAATCGGTGACTGTGTGCTACCAAAGATTCTTGGCAAGCCAAATGTTTGGATTATTTTAGCTAAACTAGATTTATTACATGGATAACTCAATTACAAATTACTTACCAAGGCAAATTAAATTAATGCACCAGATGAAGAGTGACAAGCAAACAGAGTAATTTTTTACATTTTTGGTGTGACTTCAACCTATGACACCTCAAATCGAAACTGTGGTTATCATATTATCATAAGCATTCTTATCTAATATGCACTACAGCTATTAGTACTTAATGATATATCATAAATATTCTTTCTTAAAAATCTTAACTAGTACTTATGATAAAGGTAAAATTTGTGTCCAGGTATTTATAAGCTTACCACAAATTTAATCTCAGTTTCATAAATGCCCGCAGGATGAGATATTGTTATACAATGGGAAACCAAGTGTGAAGTCAATTCATAAATGTAATGAGAGATATTTAATTCTCAATATGAAATCACTGCCAGGTCAATCAACAAGTATTTTGCAACGTTTAAAGAGTTCACCAGAAGGTCAATTAGGTTCAGTTACAAAAACCTGGAGAAATTGTGTTAGTGACTTATCCTAACTTAACTAAATCTTAAGTAATAAATAGCACTAGTTACTGATACACTGCAGGATTCTGGTTACTCTTAGCAATTCTGACAAGCCATACCCAGACAGCAAGTTACCCTAGAGCAAATTGAAACAGAAGACAAGTGCATCCTTCCCCAAACAGCACATGTGTGAATGTTGCCAATGTAAGTTGTACTGTACCCCTGAAGGAAAGTGTGTAGTTGAACTACACAGCAATAACAAATTGTTGATAATCATTTTCACCTTAGCAACATTTCACAACTGGTACTGAAACATTATGAAGGGATGCACTTGATTAGAAGAACAGGGTAAACTATTGCACAGCCAAGTCAAGTTGGCTCTAAATAATTTTTCTGTGAAGGTAACTTCTCGTTGTTTCTCTAGTTCAACTTATGCTGAGCAACCGCCATCTGGTTACAGCTTGATACTACCTGTTTTCTGACCAAACTAGCTTATATCTTCACTGCATATAGTACTATAGGGATGTTAATATCAACTCAGGCCATCATGTCAATGCAAACACAGTAAAATTCTATTGTCTGCAATCAACATAAGTGATGTGAGCATCATAATCAAAGGACTAAGACATCATGCTGTAAAATAAAAAATTCTCTTTGAATTATAACAATTAATACACCAAGGAATAATAAAGGGTAAAATTATGTGTTTTTTTGCAATAATTCAGCAACTGTATAAAATTCCTCTGAAAACTTGTTTCCTTACTGACAAGACCCTACTAGGAAATATTGTCAAAATGTTTCATGTTCCCTAGGATGTCATGAAAAGATAAAATGTTATGTTTATGAAGAAACAGCTCTATAAGGTGGATGAAACAAGAACACACAAAGACACCTTATAATTTTTACATGACTTTGTCATGAATATCCATTTGTCCAGAACATGGTACCGATACCATTGTTTTGTTACAATATATTCCAATAGTACACTCTTAATTTCTAAACAATTAAGATTGCTTTTAAACTCACAATCTAAAATGACCCCAAAGAATCACAGATTCATCTACGATCTAAAATTGAAAATCTGTAAAACTTCAGAAAAAATTAAATCTAAACTTCTATTGATACTATAGCTAGAGCAGGGACACACTGATAATGCTCCGAAATCAACACACATAAATATTAAAGTAATGTATCTGTATTATTTGGACACCACGCACAAAGTTTTTCCTAAAACGGGTCTGCAAATTCCAATGAAGTATCCAACTAGGTACAGAAAAATAATAGTCAGTCCTAGGTCAAAGAAGTGAAAAGCAATCTTTATAAAGGGTCGGTATTCACGAGTGCAAGGCCACCAATAGCATATGCGTACATGTAGTTCACAATTGGTGTGCATTGTGTAGTGCTTACCTAAAACAGAGTGGCAGATCCTATTCTATTCCAATTTTCCAGACTTTTTTAGCGATTTACTATTTGAACTAGCACATGCTTGATAGCACCTGCATTGTCGTTAATTTGTTCATATCGAGAGTCAATTTTAAGCAGTTTTAAAATGGGCAAGGGTTTTCTGTTCCAGATTACTACGTATGTCACAGGGTATGCCAGACACTTCTTCAGGATACGTTGATTTAAAAATTCACTGCAACAACATATACTGTCTCCAATTGACCTGTTAACAATAATGGAAGAGGCTTCCCCTTTTCCTGGATTACAACTGCATTATGCAGGCCATTTCCACATACTGATTCAACAATTCATTACAAATATGTACTCAAGTTAATTGACATAAAGAATGAGAGGGCTTCCCCTTCAGTGGTGGCGCACCATAGAGGGTTGGGTTGTTATAGCCCTCCACTTCTTTCAGTGCTACGCGGCACATGGCGTAAATGTATAAGAGGTGCACCACAGGGGGGCTGAGGGGGCTTTAGCCCCCCATTTCTTTCAGTTCTGCGCCGCCCATGCCTTTTCAGGTTTTCCAAGAAAACAATGGGCACGCCGGCCACAAGGGATTAGGATAGCGCAGCCACAGTAATAATGCTAATGGGTAACAATTTCTCAACAAAAAATCGTTGGTCAGTCAGTGGCAGGCCTCTAGCACTCTAACTGAGACTTCGTACTAACATCGCTGTAGCGTAAGAAGTTCAAGTGGAGTTAGCGGCGGTTTACAAAGACAAAATTGTCGACTACAATATCCAGCTCGAACATAACATAATCCTAAATATACGAACATAGCCAGCCAGTTTACTTCATGGTTAGACAGATTTCCAAACCAAAACACTCTAGCTAAATACACGCAACGATACAAGAACGGGATGTGCGAAGATAATACTAATATTAGTCACGCCAGGTATTTGATATAAAGATCGCTAGAAGTTGAAATAAACTCATAAAACAGTGTTATATTATAATCGGAAACTGCAACATACCTCTTTCTTTTGCCGCAATTCTTGCTTTTCTACTGGAAGAGACTTGTTTCTCCCCCAACGAAGTTGGTCTCGCATTCACCGTGGCTCTATCGGCGTGGAGAGTCATGCCGAAGTCAAACTGTGATGGAACCGCCGTCTCCCTCAACATCCTCCTCGGTTTCGTTTTCATTATTTCTGCCCTAATGTCCTTCACATAGTCATCATCAAAGAAATGGTCGCTACAAACCCGGCTATGCTTATTCACGGACGGATTCTTCAGCTTCATAGCTGCCACCCACGACTTCAACAATGGTACGTTACGCAGAGGCAACCGATGGTATGCGATGTCCCTTCCCTTACAAGACCGGTTTTTTGAGGAGTTTGAACAACCTGGTGCCATACAAAAAGGCATGGCGAACCTTTTACAACACTTTAGTCAACTATAAGAAAATAAGGACGACTGATACAAAGATAAACTCTTCACAATATAGCATAAGAAATGAATACGAAAAGCAGCCGAAACCACGCCGGTCACGTCACTGACACATCAGCCAATCAACGATCGATTTCAGGATTCAGCGTTTTGACCATAAATACTAATCGGCTTTTGTTTGGCGCGCAAGTCGGGCAAATGTGAGTTTTATTTGTTGGTTGGAACCGATTAACTGCAACATTATTTTGACTACAGTCCCCTTTTAAGGTCGGTGACCAGCAAACTCAAGGTCCCGGGTTCGACTCCGTCCTCGGTTTCCCGCCAAATCGTTATCTCACTANAGTCGCCGACTTTATCACGACACCACTGAGTGGGTGACGTCATCGAACGTGGAAATAGAATACTTAAATGAGCACGCGCAACAATCGCATGTTCAGCAAAGGGCATTGCACCGACACTTATACGCTATGAAAAATAAGACGCATAATTTCCATAAAAACGATATTTTAATTTGGTGAAATTTTTCTCTCGTGTTCTCTCACTTGTAAATCACCGATCTCTAATTTGAATGCAGGTGTCGTGTGGTCGGGATCCTTTGACTTGAGCATTATAGTCAGTTACTAGTGGTAACCTACTTTAGCAGACGATATATTCCCGGTCGAAGCTTAGCATGATAAAATGTGTAGTAAGTTATAATAGTTGCTAAACCTTAATGTATAGATTCACTTTATTTCTGTTTTGTTTTATTTTTCAATTGGTTTTGAGTGAAAGCATTGTTTTACAAAAATATCTCGGCTTTTCTTCAAAGGTCACGACCTCCGACCCCGGGCCTCTGACATACATATAGAAAGTAGTTACAAAGCCGAGGCGAGTCGAGAAAGGTAGTTCGATTTATTGCAATGTTTCTCGTTCAGTATGTGGCGATAATTCTCCAAAATCCACTCGGGCTCTAGATAATGGGGGATAACGACTTCGCCATGCAATAATCTATATATATATATATGTATCGTATATATGTATATAACAACTTCACAGAGGACCAACATACGGCAGAGTGAAATACATACACAAAGCGTACCGAGAGTGTGTAATGGCTTGTGAGAGAGGGGTAAAGAAGACGTCTTTACTTGAACACCACTTTATTGCGGACTGACTAACTACTGTTCAACAACATGTTTTTGCAATACACAAGACCACATGCATATGAGTGGCATTTCGTAGAACTGTTTGGCAAGACTTATATAATAAACCATTCTAACTAATTCTGCCATATAAGGTAAGTGGTTGCGTTCCAAAAATGCTTGTCTGCGAATGTTTCGGTACTTCTTGTGGCCATAGTGTTCATCAAAACATTTCAAAACCACCTCTAAATAATACCTGTCTTCCGGCGACAAATCAAATGTATTAAACAATTTGACAACATCTGCCCCAAGGAAATGAAGTAAAATGTTTACTTTTTGTTTACCTGACGCATCCTCATGTCCGCTTGCAATCAGGTAAATGTCAAATCGCTGTCGCCACTTGCTCCAACTTTCTCCTGTTTTGTCAGTCTCTAGCTGTACAAACGGTTCTGGTCTAGCTTAGCAGCCTTTGTTTAGAACAGTAAGCAACAACTGAACAAAAAATCGCCAACTCCTGACACTATGTAATGGCTTGTGGAGAGAGGGGTAAAGAAGACGTCTTTACTTGAACACTACTTTATTGCGGACTGACTAACTACTGTTCAACAACGTGCTTTTGCAATACACAAGACCACATGCATATGAGTGACATTTCATAGAACTTTTTGGCAAGACTTATATAATAAACCATTCTAACTAATTGTGCCATATAAGGTAAGTGTAGTTCCAGTACAAATCACAATACTATTACAGAGTGGAATAGATGAAATGATTGCAAGACAATATTCTGCTTATCAAGCGACACCAAACTAAAAGACAAACGGGAAATTTCTTCGGTTTTTAGGCACTTGCATTTATAAAATCCGCTGTCGGGCATTTGGGCATATTTCATTCAACAAAATTCGCTGTCTGTACATCTTTGTTGCAGGGAACATTTCACCTTAAAATGTTTTGGCTTAGACCTAGATGACAGGCTTTGTACCCTCATGTCCCGCTTTCGATCCCATTGTTCCGTTTTTTTCGTTCTTGAACGTTGACCGTGACAGCTATGCAACAGGTGTCCAAAATAACATTGTCTCTTTTAATAAATATTGTTGTTTTCCAAAGTCCACTTTTTTAGTACATTGCAATCATCAAAATTAAGTTTTGTTCCACTGTGTTTTGTTTACGATAGCCTACACTACATTCATCAGGATCAAAAACTTTTATTTTCTGAAGGAAATAGTTGATGTCTATACTTTTCAAATTCTTTTGTTGAATTTTATTTCATTCTTTCAATGGCAAACTTCAGTTGATTACAACACATTGCAACTACTGTCTCTTTGTTGAGAGGCCTCAACCTCTATTGGTTAACCTTTTTGGGGAACACAGTTGGGCAACAGGAATTACATGTAAGTGCATCACACTTTACCGGTGTGATCTTAATAACTCCTCAGAAAGCAGTAAAGTTCTGGAACAACGTGATTGAATTTTGCATATGTCTCGCAGACTACAGCGACAATTGGCAACATTACCTCCAATAAAATCATAAAGCGCAACAGACATTGTTGGATGATGGCTATGATTAATTTAGCTTGAAAGCCTGAGAACCAAGTATGTATTCTCAGATATAGAAACAATGTTTGTTTAATATGAATAAGTACCACATATATTGCATGTTTTGCCAAGAAATTTCCTCATCTTTTGATGTTATTAATGTTTGTCTTTTGCATTCTTGCTCGACTTCGGAGGCCAAAATCGGAACACATTAGACTAAAAATTGCCTTCATATGCGTTTCTTTCTTTAATTATGTTACTCCATGCAATAGGGATGTTTACTTGTGTTAATGTTCTTTTCACAGAACGGACGTACTCCACTTCATGCAGCAGTATATTTTGGCGAAGCAAGCCACTTAAAGGTACTGCTAGAGCATAATGCCAATGTGAACGCCCTGGATAAGGTACAGTAGTCATTGTGTGAAATATAAATCGACATACGAAGCAATCTGTTGTCTTCTTCTAAAATTGTGTTTACCTCTTGACGTTGGATATTAAGGTTTTATCGAACCTTATATATTGACATTCATTCTAACTCATATATCAGTAAAAATATATTTTCTGAAAGAAAATGGTAAAAAATTGCAAAAATATGTTTTATGTGGATGTGCTATTGTATTCATTATGTTAACATCATTTTGAATCAAAATTACAAGGAAGATCAATTCCATACCAAAATAACCTCTTAGAGAATTTCAATGAATTCCTTTTTAAATGAAAACATCAACCTCAAAATATGTTGTAGGAATTTTTAGTTTACTCTGTTTGTTTTGTTTCTACACCAAAGTTACTCATAAAGCGTAAGATATTTTTGTAAAAATTGCAATCGTATTTGTCATACATGCAGAGTTCGCAAAATGTAGTTGTTTAAAAACAGAATAGCAACAAAGTAAATGGCAGAATTAATAAAATAACGAAAACGGGTACATTTATGAAACATGTGGTACGGATAATGGAAATTCTTTGCTGCATTACACTCACTTAAATCATGAGTAACGATTAACATGATTGTGACAGTCAAGCCCAATGTAAATTCGGAAAATATACTTGAAACAAGCATAATCAAAGAAATCAATTATGATTGATCTAAGGCCCGTCAACATCTCAAACCCCACACACCAAAACCCCCTCGATCCACAATGCCCTTGACCCCCAACCCACAACCCCTCTAACCAGTCTACGCAAGCTCGACTTTATCTAAACATACAACAAGCGCTGACTTGCAGGAGCACGCGTCTGGCTGTGAGCTCGGCGGGCTTTTTCCTGTTTTTGAAACTGAGAGAGTTGATTCGGAAAGTTTTAAAGCCACAAAACAGAAAAAACAACCTACGGTCCCAAATCAAATAATATCAGAGACCCACTAACATTACATATCGTATCGTTCCGGGCAGAGTGTAATCGTCTCGTCTGCTCTTCAGAGAATTACAGGTTCAAGCTATTTTTGGACATGAGCAGGGGACCACGAATATGTATTGAAAAAAAATCAAGTGAACTAAAAAGCAATCCAGAGTTAGTTTTAGTATTTTGTAAAGGAGTATACCTCACAAAAATTTAATGAATATGAGAAATTATATGTATACACGTTATTATACACTCTCCCTAAGTTCAGTGCAACAAGGTCAATGGTAGACACTCGTGGAACTATTTCCCAGGCAGCCTGGAATCTTTATGAAGATTGCCGTCAAAATACAGCTAGATTGTGTACTGAGCCCCCTTAGACCCCGAAATTTCACACATTCCCGTGTAGTTCTGCTCGTAACCTCGTCATTAAACTTAAATCAACACTTAAACCTAACGACCGCTTGGGGTGCTTGCAAAATTAGGAAGTCAACCGAGACTCATCTTGCTCGGTGAAGCCGTCTTCAAGTGAAAAACAATCTGAACAGCGTCATTTTCTTGCATAAGTCTCTGCCTGTTGCACAAAGAAAATCTGTCGTCGTTTTCAAAGCAGTACGGTCGTGACACATGCACGTACCATTTCTATAGCGACAGATCCGCAGCAGCAAAATTTATTCTGAAATTTCGTTTGTAACAAATGAAACCAGTTAGATTGCATTTTTAATGACCTTAATTTTGTGCCAGATTTCGTTTAATCAGTTTTTACCCACGTCTTTGCCAAGCTGTATATTTAGAATACAGCTTTGCAACAAAGATAGCTACCTCTGTGACAACGACAGAGATCTCACAATCCGCAATTTCTTACGCCACTTTCTATTTTTACCACCAGTCTTGAACCAGAGTAGATTTGTTTAGCCAAGTCTTATGCTAAAGTCACTCAATGGCAATGTACTTAAATTAGGCAATGTGAAAAAAGAGTAAGGATACCTCTATCTCAGCAGGCCGTGGGTCAAAGGGGTTGTGGGTCATGGTCACGGGGTTGTCAAATGTCCTGGTCGAGGGGGTTTTGCAATAATCTGCATAATGTCCTGGGTTGCACTTTGGATCTGGCAACTATGAATACTACTCACCTTTTGCATTACAATAGACACATAGTAACCCAGTGTCAAAGATTTTATTACCAGCTTCTTTGGGTTTGGGGAGAAGTGAGCGAAGACGGGTGGCAATGATAATCGTTTATCATTAGTAGCAGTGATTTCTGCCATTTAAGATAGTACTCAGTTTATTTGTCGGGTTTCTTACTTTAAATTTTTTACTCCATGCAATTGCGATGTTAACTTGTCTTAATGTTTTTTCACAGGTCGGTTGTACCCCACTTCATCGAGCAATTGAGAACGATTATAAAAGCAAAGTAGAGGTGCTGCTAGAGCATAATGCCAATGTGAACGCCCTGAATAAGGTACAGTAATCATTGTGTGAAGTATAAATCGACATACGAAGCAATCTGTTGTCTTCTTCTAAAATTGTGCTTACCCCAAATTTTATCTTGAGTTGGATATTAAGGTTTTCTCGAACCTTGTAAATATTGACCTCCATTCTAACTCATATATCAGTAAAAGTGTATTTTCTGAAAGAAAATGGTCAAAGATTGTAAAAATATGTTTTATTTTGATGTGTTATTATATTTATTATGTTAACATCATTCTCAAACAAAATTACTAGGAAGATCAATTCCATACCAAAATAACCTCTTGGAGAGTTTCAATGAACCCTTTTCAAATGAAAACTTCAACCTCAAAATAGCTTGTAGGAATTTTTAGATTACTCTGTTTGTTTTGTTTCTACACCGAAGTTACTTGCAAAGTCTAAGATATTTTTGTAAAACATTGCAATCGTATTTGTCTTACATGTAGAGTTCGCAAAATGTAGTTGTTTAAAAACAGAATAGAAACAAAGTAAGTGGCAGTATTAATAAAATAACGAAAACAGGTACATTTATGAAACATGTGGTAAGGATAATGGAAATTCTTTGCTACATTACACTCACTTAAATCATAAGTAATGATTAACATGATTGTGACAGTCAAGCCCAATGTAAATTAAGAAAATATATTTAAAACAGGCATAACCAAAGAATTATGATTGATGTAAGGCCCCCTCGACCCCTCAAATCCCACACACCAAAACCCCCTCAATCCACGATGCCCTCGACCCCCAACCCGCAACCCCCTCGACCTAGTCTACGCACGCTCGACATTATCTAAACATACAGCAAGCGCTGACTTGGAGGACCAACGAGTCTGGCCGTGAGCTCGGCGGGCTTTTTCCTGTTTTTGAAACTGAAAGAGTTGATTCGGTAAGTTTTAAAGCCAAAAAAACAGAAAAAACAACCTACGGTACCAAATCAAATCAAATCAGAGGCTTACTAACATTGCATATCGTATCGTTCCGGGCAGAGTGTAATCGTCTCGTCTGCTCTTCAGTGAATTGCAGTTTCAATTTGGACATTAGCAGGGGATCGCAAATATGTATTGAAAAAATGTCAAGTGAACTAAAAAGCAATCCAGGGTTAATTTTAGTATTTTGTAAAGGAGTATACCTCACAAAAATATAATGAATATGAGAAATTATATGTATACACGTTATTATACACTCTCTCTAAGTTCAGTGCAACATGGTCAATGGTAGACACTCGTGGAATTATTTCCCAGGCAGCCTGGAATCTCTATGAAAATTGTCGTCAAAAATACAGCTAGATTGTGTACTGAGCCCCCTTAGACCCCGATTTTTCACACAGCCCGTGTAGTTCTGCTCGTCACCTCGTCATTAATGTTAAATCAACACTTAAATCTAACAACCGTTTGGGGTGCTTGCAATATCAGGAAGTCATCCTAGACTCATCTTGCTCGGTGAAGTCGTCTTCAAGTGAAAAACAATCTGATCAGCGTCATTTTCTTGCATAATTCTCTGCCTGTTGCACAAAGAAAATCTCTTGTCGTTTTCAAAGCAGTATGCTCGTGACACGTGCACGTACCATTTCTATAGCGACAGATCTGCAGCAGGAAAATTTGTTCTGAAATTTGGTTTGTAACAAATGAAACCAGTTAGAGTGCATTTTTAATGACACTAATTTCGTGCCAGATTTCGTTTGATCGGTTTTTACCCACGTCTTTGCGCCAAGCTGTATATTTAAAATACAGCTTTGCAACAAAGATAGCTACTTCTGTGACAACGAGAGAGATCTCACAATCCGCCATTTCTTACGCCACTTTCTGTTTTTACCACCAGTCTTGAACCGGAGCAGATTTTTGTAGCCAAGTCTTATGCTAAAGTCACTCAATGGCAATGTACTAAAATTAGGCAGTGAGTTTTAAGATACTACTCAGTTTATTTGTCGTTTCGCGTTGTCTCTCTTCATTGTTTGAATGGTAAAATTCAGTGAAATACAAGAAAGAAAAGGGACATGGGACCCACTGCAACTACTGTCTCTTTGTTGAGAAACCTCAACCTCTATCGGATAGACTTCTTGAGTAACACAGTTGAGCAACATGACTTGCGTGCACCACCCGTTACCATAGTGGATTTAATAACCCCTATAAGGAAGCAATGAGTGAACTTCTAGAATTATCTTGAGTTTTGCGGAAGATTAAAAACGAGTTGTGCGAAACATCTATAGAAGATTAAATTAAACAAATGTGAAGTGAATCAAATAAAGGATGGGAAGTAAAAAGTGAAACAAACACACAGTGAGCCAAAACGATATGTCAGTGGAAAGAATAATTTGACACACAACTTTTTGTTAATTATTAAAAACGAGTTGTGCGAAACATCTATAGACGAACAAATTAAACAAATGTGTAGTGAGTCAAAAAGTGATGGGAAGCAATTAATGAAACAAACACACTGTCAGCCAAAACGATATGTCAGTGGAAAGAATAATTTGACACTCAATATTTTTAGAAAACTGTTTGTTAATACTATTTAATAAAAGGTTGGTTTAATGGGAAGTTAACGTAAATATCCTATATAAAGGCATGACGGACTCGGAAAAAAACACATACCATGGTTGAACGATTTTCACTCTGAATGCAATAATGCTGAAGGTTTCAAGTGAAAATAGACCGGAAGTGTTACTGTGCACATATATATTCAATAGTTTAAACATTTGTTAAATATCCAATACAAGGCATAAATCATCAAGTGAAGACCTTATGTATCATTTCCTATTCCATTACATGTATGTGTTTTCTCTCATTGCATTAAATATACCTGCTTTTGATATTCTAAAATTGCTGCTTTCGGTATGCAAAAGCATGACATTTTCTTCGTAAACATTTGAAAGCCTGTCACTACGTTCAAACACGGTGATTGGTATATGAGAGACAAACTAGGACCACATACACACAGTTTTAAGCTGAATGTGAAAGATAACCTCTAGAGAGATTTTTTATTTCTTTTCATTTTCTCGGGAAATACCCCTTAATAGATAATTTCTATACATACATATAGTGACTCCAACAAGTAAGCCTACACGTAGTATGCTTACCGCATGCTGATGATATTGCAGGTATTGCAAGTGCACCAAGACAGTTATAACAACGAAAAAAATTGATGAAACGAAATTATGAGATTCAGAAACTGGGATCCTCTAGAGAGCGTTAAAAATTGTCGCGTAATTTCCAAATTGTGTTTAAGATTAGCACGAAACAGCAACTTGGGTGAATCTTGCTAAACATTTTTTAGGGCCCCAGCATATAGTGGATAATGTCAGAGAGTTTATCTCTGTACTAAAATTATGTGCTTTGCAAAAATGAGAGACAGAAGGAGAGGAGTGGAAGAGAGAGAGAGGGATAGGGAGAGGATAGGGAGACATGTATTCTCGCAACAAAACTTCTTTCAAGCAAGTCTCATTCAACGGCAAGCTATTTTCTACTTTCCTAAGCTGCACGCATATTTTCTTGAGTTGCCGGGCAGCACGTCTAGTCCCGCTGTCTAATTCGCACATGAGAGTTCCAAAACTCATAACACCAAGTGGAGACAACTTCGATTCGTAGGTACATGTATTAATATGTGTAACGTTATGTGAATATGTATATGTATCTTATATACATGTATGTATATAACCCCTTCACAGAGGACCAACATACAACAGACTGAAATACATACACAAAACGTATCGAGAGTGGCATAGATGAAATTATTGCGAGACATTAATCAGCTTATCAAGAGACACCAAACTAAAAGACAAAAGGGCTTTTCATCGGTTTTTAGGCACTTGCATTGACCCATTGAACTCTAAAAACCACTGTCGGGCAGTTGAGCATCTTTCATTCAACAAAAACCGCTGTCTGTACATGTTTGTGTGTTGCAGGGAACATTTCACCTTAAAAATGTTTTGGCTTAGACCCAGATGCCCAGCTTTGTACCCCCATGTCCCGCTTTTGATTCAATTGTTCCCTTTTTGGTTGTTGAACGTTGGCCGTGACAGTTATGCAATAGGTGTCCAAAATAACAATGACTCTTTTAATAAGTATTGTTGTTTTCCAGAGTCCACTTTCTTTAGTACATTGCAATCATAAAAATTAAATTTTGTTCCACTGTGTCTTGGTTACGATATCATACATTACATGCATCAGGATCAAAAACTTTAATTTTTCGTAGGAAATAGTTGATGTCTATACTTTTCTGGAAAGACCTGGGGCCCGTTCCAACAAAACTGACTTAGCTAAGACAAATCTTAAATTTTAGTAAGTTTTAAGATAAGACTTAAATTTGTCTCGAAACCGTTTCAAGAAAGAGATCTTAAGTTTGAATTAAGTTTTTGATAAAAGTTTTGTCTTAATTTTAACTATCTTACCGGATATGGAAGTTTCAAAGTATGGAAGTTAAGACAAATCTTAGACTTAAGTCAAAAATGAACTTAAGTCAGTTTCTTGGAACGGGCCCCTGCACTATAACTCGCGTGATGACTTATCCACCTTAGATGTACCTTTCAAAACTAGGTGATGGATGCTGCATACTTTCGATTGATTAGAAAACCTTTACTTCCAAATTTGAGATAGAAACTTGGAGTAGCTTATCTTGTTTTTTTTTGTAAATATCACTCCTTAAAAATTGCATTTGTGTCGAACCGCACCAAAAGTCTAATTAATTATAATATATTAACAGTCGTAATGGTTTTGCTGTTCATTTTTATAACACATTTCTGTTTCATTTCCAATTTTATGTCAATATTACACGCTGATATTTTTTCATATTTTGGTAACAATCTTGGTTTTTAGAAACAATAAAAAATAAACTGATTAGTTATGTCGGTAGGTCAGTTACTGTATCTACGTTCAGTTGAGAGTAGAGTTTTGTTCCGAAAGTATGAACGCAACGGAATAAAGACTGAACAAAGAAAAGTGTCGTGCATTTAACAGATTCTGTATAGTTATGCAAAATGAGTTTTTTTGTATTTTCTTGCTTCTATTATAGTCATCAGGAGGTGACAATGGGCTTTATGTGATATGACAAGTCGGTTGTAAAACGATAGAGTTCCAAAAAGTTTAAAGGGCCGTAAATCCCGTTACACACAACGGAGCAAAGGAATGCAAATAACTATCTCTCCAAGATCGGTGTTGTCATTCCAGGGAAAGAATTTCCTGTATTGCGTTAGTATTATTACGAGAAATTTGATTTTAACATTCAACTGCCTTTCCAACAATCAGGATTTTTCGTTGGTAAACCACCATTGGTATTAAGCTAAAATAATTTCTTTAGTTAAACCTTCTACTGCTACTATTACCGATCTAAGTCCCACTGGATGCATGACATTATTATGCCCTACAAGGCATTTTGGAACGGACAACTATGAATGCTTCTTACCCTACTTGGATTATAATAGACACAGTGTCACGAGTTTAATTTCCAAATTCTTTCGTTAGATTTTATTTCATTGTTTCAATGTTAAAATTCAGTCGACTACAACACATGGCAACTACCGTCTTTTTTCCGGAAGCCTCAAGGTAAACCTTCTTGGGCAAACACAAATGGGCAACATGACTTAAATACATCACCCCTTACCGGTGTGATCTTAATAACCCCTCAGAAAGCAGTAAAGTTCGAGAAAAACGTGATTGATTTGTGCATATGTTTAGCAGACTACAGCGACAATTGGCAACATTACCTCCACTAAACTCATAAAGCGCAACAGACATTGTTGGTTGAGGGCTAAGATCAATCTAGCTTTAAAGCCTGAGAACCAAGTATGTATTCTCAGATGTAGAAACAATTTTTGTTTAATATGAGTAACTACCACATACATGTATATTGCATGTTTTTGCCAAGAAATTTCCTCATCTTTTGATGTTATTAATGCTTGTCTTTCGCATCCTTGCTCAACTTCAGAGGGCAAAATGGGAACACATTAGACTAAAAATTGCTTTCAAAAGGATTTCTTACCTTAATTTTTTACTCCATGCAATCGCTATGTTAACTTGTCTTAACGTTTTTTCACAGGACGGTAGTACCCCACTTCATCTAGCAGCTATACGTGGACCCACAGGCATAGTAGAGGTGCTGCTACAGCATAATGCCAATGTGAACGCTCAGGATAAGGTACAGTAGTCATTGTGTGAAGTATAAATCGACATACGAAGCAATCTGTTGTCTTCTTCTGTTGAATTTTGTAACATTGGGATTGTTGTAGCTCCATGCAGGCAAATATCGTTTCCTAAGGACATCGTAGATTGGGCATTCGATAACAAAATGATATTCTGACTCGACATATGTCCTAACACAGAGAGTGCATAACCTTTCTGTTCTACCCTTTTCAATCATTAGTGGATGCACTGAACATCTCAATCTTACAATATCAGATCTAACATTTACATTGTCAATTACAACTAAATAGTTTTCAAAACATAGATTTTACTTAAAAATTCTGTAAGTTTCCAGCTTAAACGAATTGTTCAAAATATTTTGCCATTTTTGCTGATCAATATCTTTGCATCTTTGATTAAAAAGTGATATGAAGCTTGTCTCAGAACCAACACCCTGATAATACCATGCTTCTCCAAAACCAAACTGAAATAGCAATTTCTTAACATCATTAACCCAGCACGGTTTATTAACATTTTCCGTCATGTTGTACTGCCATTCAAAGCTATGATATGTAATTTTTGACTCATCGGTTCTTAATAGTTTTAACCAATATTTCATACTTCTAGGAAGTCAGTAAGCAATCAAGGAGTAACGACCCATCTCACCTCTAGCAGTCGATGAAATTGCCGTGCTAGGCAAATTTAAAATTTCTTTACACAATTTTATGTGGACTATTTCAATACATTCGTAATCAATAAAACCCCAGATCTCACAGCCATAATGAAGTATCGGCAATATTTTACAATCGAATAATTTTAAACTAACTTCAACAGAGAGTGCATTAAGACCATTGACATTTTTTCTCATTAAATTCACTGCCTTAGTAGCCTGTAATGATAGTGTTTTCTCTGCGCAAGACCACGAACCTTTCGTGGTAAACATTATCCCTAGATGTTTATATGCATTTACTATATTAACAGTATTCCCATCATACGTCCATTTTTCATACGATCGTAACATTCCACCTTTTCTGAAAACAATTATCTTAGTCTTCGACATGTTAACGATCAATTTCCATTTCTGACTATACTCATATAAAATGTTCATTTTTTTCTTCAGTCCTTTCACACTATAAGAAAATAAAACATGCATACATTGGGATCAAAAACTTTTAATATCTCAAGGAAATAGTTGATTTCTAAGCTCTTATGAAATACCTGCACTGCAACTAGCGTGTTAATTTATACACATTACATGCACCTTTCAAAACTCCGTGCTGGATTCTGCACTTTTTCTATTGATTAGAAATACTTTAATTCCAAATTCGGGATAGAAGCTTGTAGGAGAATATCGTATTTTTGGTAAATATCACTGCATTTAAAATATAATGGTGTTCAACCTCACCAAAAATCAATTAATTATAATATATTAACATGTATAATTTTGGATGAAGCCTGGCTAAATTATCCATAGCGATGTGGCGGATTCATGTTCCTAATCTCTTGTCTCTGTAGGTTAGACATCTTTTGAATCAGGTGTAATGACTTTGCTGTTCATTTTTATTAAAACTTTCTGGTTTATTTCCTTTTTATGTTAATATTTCTCATTGCTATTTTTCATAATTTGGAAACGTACAAAAAATTCCTACAAAAAATGATAATTTATGAATTACTTTTTGCTTCTGGTATAATCGTCACAAAATGACAATGGGCTTTCTTGTGATATAGCAATGTTCTTGAGAAATGACGGAGTTGCACACACCGGATCAAAGGAATGTAAACAACTCTCACGCAGGAGCAGCGTGCAACCTTAGCGGCTATGAGATTGAGGTTGGCATTCCAGGGAAAGATTTTTTTGTATTGCAGTAGCACTATTAAGGGAGATTTAACTTAACATTTGCGTGTAACCGATCTGTGGGCGTTGGTGACCCTGCCTGTCCGAAATCATGATTTTTCGCTAGTAAATAACCATTTGTATGAAATATATTCATTTAGCGGTCCCAGTTAAACAAAGATGCTTTTGATACAATATCCGATCACAATCCCATTGGATACATGACGCATTATGCCCTACAAGGCATTTTGGAACTGGCAACTATAAATTTTCTTACTCTAATTGAATTACAATAGACACAGTGTCAGAAGTTAAATTTTCAACTTCTTTCGTCGAATTATTTTCATTGCTTGATTGCCAAAATTCATTTGACTACAACAAATTGCAAATACTGTCTCTGTTGAGAGGCCTAAACCTCTACTGGTTAAGCTTCTTGAACAACGCAATTGTGCAACTTGACTTACGTGTACATGTAACTGCACCATCGCTTACCAGAGTGATCTTAATAACCTCTCAGAAAGCAGTGAAATTTAGTAGAGCCGGGCCATTGGTAGCCACTTTGGGTAATGTTTCCGTGGCAACGATAGCGGGCACACAATATGCCATTTCAGATCACGTTCTCACGTCATTTTCTGTTTTCAATCACCAGACTTGAGCCAGAGTAGGCCCGCTTGTAGGTACATGTATGTCTCATTGGAATGTCACTCAGCGAGGTAATAAGATTATGAAATATGATCAAATGGTAAAAAATGGCTGAACTACGGCAGGTCGTGAGTCGAGGAGGGCGTGAATCGGGGAGGGGGGGGTTCTCTAGGGGTGTTGTTGTTGAGGGTGTTGGGGGGGCTTTAGAACAATCCGTAGAATACATGTATGTCCTAAAGTGAAAATGTCCGGTTATAATTACGCACAAATTTTGTAATCTTAAATGCAGTCCACACACAGGCCTATCCTACAACAAGTAAGTCCTGAAACGAGTTGCCGCTAGGTTGTAAACTGTCTAATAATACTTACCTCGCTGGTGACAACTTACTCCACGTTTTCGATGTAGGGTAATTAATGTTCCATGGTAACCTGCGCCACTTTTAATCATTGTGAGGTCGCAAAGTGTGGTAAAACGTAAGGAGTTATTAGTTTCGTATTCTTGTCAGCTGTCCTTTGTCATGGAAAGAGCGACAACTTCCACCTTACCTTTGTTATCAAGTATCTGGGTTTTTTTCTTCTCGGCTTAAAAGTCGTATCAGTTGCACTTGTGCAAGTTATTATGGAATATACTGAGTGCGGATGAGACTGTGTGATCGGCGGATTTTGATACACTTTAAAACGTCAAAGTTTTCATCACGTCATTATTCTGTTGTTTTTTTTCAAGAAGTGAAGACATGGCAACAAAAGGATATAGCGCAAGTTATCTACTGTGGTCTTAAAACCAGAACATCTCATTCGCAGGAAAGTTCTCGAGAAATTTGCAGTGCCATTCTATGTGAACTACCCATGTTGCACATACTGCATATTCGTTCATACCATAACTCATCCGTATTGTTGGGAGACTCAAATGCCCCATGGGTAATGCAATGCTTCATGAGAGAAATGCAAGAAATCAATTCTACTTGAGAATGCCTTGAATGCTTTTGGTCTATTTTGTCACAAATTCAGTGAGGTTCATCTTCTTTCCTCTCCCTCAACTTACTGTTTACATTAATTTTTCTAAAATTATACGTGTAGGTCATGTAACCTCACTTACATGTGCAGTTATGACTGCAATTTTTTTCAATATTACATTTAGGTCATTCTGTAAAAATTTAGTAAACTTCGAAGGAGTTTTGTTCGACGGAGTAGAAATCTTTAATTGGTAATTGCATCATTTCCAAGTCGATTTTGAGTCGTGTTCAATGCAATGGTTTGTAATTGTAATTGTCAGGGATTGTATAACTTGTAGATACCGCGATTAAAGTATTGGATTGGGGACTACATTGATTGAGTCCACTATGTACATTTTTGTTTTTGGCCACACGTTAACATGTTGAAGTGAGGACCTTGTACGTTTTCAAATGTGTCAACAGCTTTTGTTGGGCCTGCCATTTAGAAAATTTGGACTTTTCAAGTACAGAAATTAGTTGATCAATCTCGTTGTTGCGGAACCGTTCCGCATATGGAACCATTCCGCAAATAATAATTTTGTGACCCTCACAATTTTTAAAAAATTTTCTTGCAGATTTCAGTTGAAATATATTCTATTCTCAATAGCATATCAAAATATCAATGTGTCAACATTAACAATGATTTATGAGTGGGGAACTTGCTGAATGGTTTGTGATGCAGAAACCTACCTCAAGAAGACTCGAGAAAAATTGACATCTTGTATATGCCATTTTACCTCTTTTGACAGAACCTTAACACAAGTAATGAAATATTCAAATCTCAACGTACAACAAGCATTAATCATAAAAGTATCAGAATATGTACCCTAACAATAATTAATTAATAAATGTGACAGTTGCGGAACCATTCCGCATGCCGAAACATTCCGCAAACAATACTTTTGTGACACTCACAATATTTAAAAAATTTTCTTGCACATTTCAGTTGAAATATATTCTATTCTCAATAGCATATCATAATATCAATGTGTCAACATGAACAATGATTAATCAGTGTGGAACTTGCTCAATGGTTTGTGATGAAGAAATCTACCTCAAGCAGACTCGGGGAAAATTGACATCTTGTCTATGCCATTTTACCGCTTTTGGTAGAACCTTAACAAAAGCCATGAAATATTCGAATCTTAACGTACAAAAAGCATTAAACATAAAAGTATCAGAATTTCTACACTAACAATAATTAATTAATAAAAGTGACAGTTGCGGAACCGTTCCGCAAACAATACTTTTGTGATCCTCACAAGTTTTAAAAAATTTTTCTTGCACATTTCAGTTGAAATATAGTCAAATCTCAATAGCATATGGAAATATCAATCAGTCAACATGAACAATGATTTATGAGTGCGGAACTTGCTGAATGGTTTGTGATGCAGAAACCTACCTCAAGCAGACTCGGGGAAAAATCAACATATTGTCTATGGCATTTTACCGCTTTTGGTAGAACCTTAACACAAGCCACGTAATATTCGAATTTTAATGTGGAACAAGCATTAAACATAAAAGTATCAGAATTTCTACGCCAACAATAGTTAATTAATAAAAGTGACAGTTGTGGAACGGTTCCGCATGCGGAACTGTTCTGCATGGGGAGTGATTTCCCAAACAAAATGGTTTTATGGGGTATTTCTTTTCACCAATCATCTTAAAATGCATTCCATTATCAATGCCACTTAAAACTTTCGATGTGACAACCCTAACAGTAATAAGTTGATCAATGTCATAGTTGCGGAACCGTTCCGCATGCGGAACCATTCCGCAAACAATACTTTTTTGACACTCACAATTTTTAAAAAATTTTCTTGCACATTTCAGTTGAAATATATTCTATTCTCAATAGCATATCAAAATATCAATGTGTCAACATGAACAATGATTAATCAGTGTGGAGCTTGCCCAATGGTTTGTGATGAAGAAATCTACCTCAAGCAGACTCGGGGAAAATTGACATCTTGTCTATGCCTTTTTACCGCTTTTGGTAGAACCTTAACAAAAGCCATGAAATATTCGAATCTTAACGTACAAAAAGCATTAAACATAAAAGTATCAGAATTTCTACACTAACAATAATTAATTAATAAAAGTGGCAGTTGCGGAACCGTTCCGCATGCGGAACCGTTCCGCAAACAATACTTTTGTGATCCTCACAAGTTTTAAAAAAATTTTCTTGCACATTTCAGTTGAAATATAGTACTCTATTCTCAATAGCATATGGAAATATCAATGAGTCAACATGAACAATGATTTATGAGCTGGGAACTTGCTGAATGGTTTGTGATGCAGAAACCTACCTCAAGCAGACTCGAGGAAAATAGACATCTTGTGTATGCCATTTTACCTCTTTTGACAGAACCTTAACACAAGTCATGAAATATTCAAATCTTAACGTAAAACAAGCATTAAACATAAAAGTATCAGAATTTCTACCCTAACAATAACTAATTAATAAAAGTGACAATTGCGGAACTTTCGCATGCGGAAAAATTCCGCATGGGGAGCGATTTCCGAAACCGAATGGATTTGCGTGGTATTTGATTTCACCAGTCAACTTAAAATGCATTCCATTATCAATGCCACTTGAAAGTGTTGATGTGAAAATCCTAACAGTAATTAGTTGATCAATGTGACAGTTGCGGAGTCGTTCCGTATGCGGAATGGTTCCGCAAACAATACTTTTGTGATCCTCACAAGTTTTAAAAAATTTTTCTTGTAGATTCCAGTTGAAATATACTCTACTCTCAATAGCATATGGAACTATCACTGTGTCAACATGAACAATGATTGATCAGTGGCGAACTTGCTGAATGGTGTGTGATGCAGAAACCTACCTCAAGAAGACTCGCGAAAAATTGACATCTTGTCTATGCCATTTTACTGCTTATGGCAGAACCTTAACACAAGCCATGAAATATTCAAATCTTAACATACATCAAGCATTAAACACAAAAGTATCAGAATTTCTACCCTAACAATAATTAATTAATATAAGTGACAGTTGCGGAACATTTTTGCATGCGGAACCGTTCCGCAAACTATAGTTTTGTGAAGCTCACAATTTTTTAAACTTCTTACACATTAAGGTTGAAATATATTCTATTCTCAATAACACGTGAAAATATCAATGTGTCATCATGAGCAAATAATTAATCAGTGGGGAACTTGTTGAATGGTTTTTGATGCAAAAACCTACCCCTAGCAGACTCAGGGAAAAATTGATATCTTGTCTATGCCATTTTACTGCTTTTGGTAGAATGTTAATACATGATACGGAATATTCAAATGTTAATGTGTAACAAGGATGAATCATAAATGTATAAGAATTTGTACCGTAACAATAATTAACTAATAAATGGAACACTTGCGGAACCGTTCCGCAGGATGTCAATTTTATATTATAATATTTCCCAGTTAAATGGTTTTCTTACATCAGTGTTAGAGCACATTTTATTTTTCCATGATTTTTGGATACCTCAGAATTGAGCATTTTGCCTTCTATGCAAAAATTTAATCGGAAAAATAAATTTTTAAAAATTTTTTCTTTAATGTCCTGTGTATGTGCAATGACATGAGCAAAAAAGTAGGGTTTCCCAATTAGTTTTCAAGCTACAGGTATCTTAGCTCAAACAGAAAATTCACTTTCTCAAAAATATGCTAAATTACACAACTACAGCTGTGATTCACCTCATGATGATTTTGCCCTATCGATGGTAATGTGAAAAACGTTTAAGTTAAAGGGAATAAACTAACGAAACAAATTTCATCGTAAGTGAATTAAAATTTGCTGGTGTACAACGAATTAAGATGTAGTCATGTATAGTGTCTACACTTTTGTTTGTTAAAGAATTTATTTAGGAATGAGTAGAAAGTAAAAATAATAAAGTACCATTTGAATGACCACGTGATTCAACAGCCTAAAGATGGTAAAATATTGTTCTTGTTTAAATAAGTTTGCAAAAATGTGGCTGCCATAGTTTTGGGTTCTCCTTGTTATATCAGCAGATTCCACAATTTAGAACAAAAACAATTGCCAAAGTTGCCATTTTTCCAGTTTAACAAGTAGCGAAGTAAATGTTTTCATTCTTTTTACTTTTGTTGAAAATTTGACAAAATAAAATTTTACTGTTCCACCATATTGCGTTATAAATTGAGGAATCTTTACTTCAATGTATAGAGACCCTATCACTCTAACCAAGGTGTGGGAAATCTTTCTTAGCCACTGAAGTTAAATTGCCAATCTCCTGTTGTCCTCTGCATGGTAATGTGATGCAAACAGAGCAATAAATGGTCAATACAGCTTGGAGGTCAACCTGCCAGTGTGTCAACTGGTTTATAAGAGTTGGACTTTGATTCAGAGATTTTGAGATTGTACACCCATAAATTAGGAGCCTGGTGAAAAGCAATGGTGTAAAGTAGAGGTTTAAAGATGGTGAAAAGTAAAAGTGAATAGAAAGAAAAGAAAAAAATACAAATTTATCAAAGACAGAACAACAAATTTCAGGCCAAAAGAATCCTCAAATATAACACATGAATTGAATGTAGAGAATACAATGCTTTTGTGACAAACTTGTTCACTGTTTTGGGTACTACAGTTGCTTATACTGGTATGAAAAATATCCATGAAAACTCCAGCATAGAATGAACTTAAAGTTAATAAGTTATTATGCACCTAAAATACTTTAATTCTAAGGTGATTGCATTAGAATTAAATGGTCAAGTTCTAAGAAAAAATGAACAATGACCTAGCAGTGTGCATAAACATTTTTAGGAATATATGATTAGTTGCTTAAATTTACTATCCCTCTTGGTGAGTGACTGTCTATTCTCAAGCAGTTCTTTAGTAGACCTGGCAAAGCCAACAATGCAGGGTATTAACTGATGTTATCAGGCTTGGCCTGAGCTAACTAATTCGATTACATAACTGGATACCACTGTGGGGATAGTACTGGTTTTGAAATGAAATGGGGATGGTCAACCACCATTAGATATGACTGTTGAACTGCATATCTGATCCATATGAAAGTCTAGATTCATCAGCATCAATCAGTTTCACAACAGGCTAGTAGTTCATTTGTCACTTGCAATGTTAGTTTTTTCACTCTCATTAATGTTTTCACCAGAATTAGTGAAGGTGGTGTGGGGTGCCCTTGCCAGTTCTTGTAGTCAGTCTTAAATAAACAGAATTTGAGAAATTTCACTCACTCACTCTTACAGACATTCACACACATAATTTGAAAATGGTGATAACAAAGATAATAAAAATACCAATAATAATAACACCAATAATAATAACACCTGGTAATTCTGATATTACTAATAGTAATTAGAACAATAAAAAACATGTAGTAACAACTGCTATTATCACTATTTAAACGGCAGAGAAAACTGAGACTGTTGGGCTCTGGAAATGAAATAATATTATACCCCTATGGATATGGAATTGTGTGGTATTCAAAAGGCGTGGGTAATGAGCTTCGATTTTTAAAAGAATTTTGACAGCGTTGTATAGATATAGAAAATCAAATATGGCAAGAAGCTGTAAATTAGATGCATAGCAATTTTTCAAATTACATCTTAAAAAGGAAAATATTAGACATAGAGAAACCGTGTATGAGGTCTCCACTGGTGCATATTAGATGCACAAATCATTCGCTGATTATAGAATGATAAAGCTGGGACAACATTTTGAATGCTGAGAGAAGTTAAACTTCATTCAAGTTGGGACATTCGAAAAATTGAAATCAAGTACCTGACTTTTCAATTGTGTCCCCAGGCCTTAGAATTAGTTTTGAGATTCCAGTTGTCTCTTGAGAACTGTCCATATATTTTTCAAAAGTTATGCAAGCAAATGAAGAGCCAAGTGAAAAGAAATGTTGTGAAGTTCATGTTTTTGCTAATACGTGTAAACTGTCTGTACTAAACGATGATCGAATGTGAACATAATAATGGGAATGAGCTCCACAAAGCCATTGGTTCTGGAACCATTCTGCTTGCGGAACAAATCCGAAACAGTAACATTGTTCAACTAATTATTGTTAGGATTGTCACGTTGATACTTTCAAGTGGTATTGAAAATGGGATGCATTTTAACTTTATTGGGCAAAACAAAAACCCCGAAAAACCATTCTGTGTGGAAAATCGTTCCGCATGCGAAACGGTTCCGCAACTCACATTTAGGAAATAATTATTGTTAGGGTAGAAATTCTGATACATTCATGTTTATGCTTTTTGCACACTAAGATTTGAATATTTCCTGTCTTGTGTTAAACTCTACCATGAGCGGTTAAATGGCATAACCAAATGTCAATTTTTTCCGAGTCAGCTTGAGGTAGGTTTCTACAACACAAACCATTCAGCAAGTTCATCACTGATTAATTATGGTTCATGTTGACACATTGATCTGTCCATGTGTTATTGACAATATAATGTATTTAAACTTTAATTCGCAAGCATGAATTTAAAAAAATGTGAGCTCCACAAAACCATTGTTTGCGGAACGGTTCAGTAACTGTCATATTGACCACCTAATTATTGTCAGGATTGTCAGATTGATACTTTCAAGTGGCATTGATAATAGAATGCATTTTAAGTTCATTGGGCAAAACCAATACCAAGCAAAACCATTCTGTTTGGGAAAACGCTCCCCATGCGGAATGATTCCGCTTGCGGAACGGTTCCGCAGCTGTCGCATTGATCAACTAATTACAGTTAGGATTGTCACATCGATACTTTCAGGTGGCATTGATAATGGAATGCATTTTCAGTTGATTGGTGAAATAAAAACCCCGCAAAACCATTTTGTTTCGGAAATCGCTCCCCAAGCAGAATTTTTCCGCATGCGGAACAGTTCCCCAACTGTCACTTTTATTAATTAAATATTGTTGGGATAGAAATTCTGATACTTTGATGTTTAATGCTTGTTCCACATTAAGATTCAAATATTTCGTGGCTTGCGTTAAGGTTCTACCAAAAGCGGTAAAATGTCATAGACAATATGTCGATTTTTACCCGAGTCTGCTTGAGGTAGGTTTCTGCATCGCAAATCATTCAGCAAGTTCCCCACTGATTAACCGTTGTTCATGCTGACACATTGATATTTCCATATGCTATTGAGAATAAAGTATATTTCAACTGAAATGTGCAAGAAAAATTTTTTAAAACTTGTGAGGATCACAAAAGTATTGTTTGCGGAACGGTTCCGCAACTGTCACTTTTAATAATTCATTATTGTTAGAGTAGAAATTCTGATACTTTTATGTTTAATGCTTTTTGTACGTTAAGATTCGAATATTTCATGGCTTGTGTTAAGGTTCTACCAAAAGCGGTAAAATAGCATTAACAAGATGTCAATTTTTCGCCCGAGTCTGCTTGAGGTAGGCTTCTTCATCACAAACCATTCAGCAAGTTCCCCACTGATCAATCATTGTTCATGTTGACACATTGATATTTCCATATGCTATTGAGAATAGATTATATTTGAACTGAAATGCGCAAGAAAATTTTTTTAAAACTTGTGAGAATCACAAAATTATTGTTTGCGGAACGGTTCCGCATGCAGAACGGTTCTGCAAACGTCACATTTATTAATTATTGTTAGGGTACATATTCTGATACTTTTATGTTTAATGCTTGTTGTACGTTAAGATTTGAATATTTCATGGCTTGTGTTAAGGTTCTGCTGCCAAAAGCAGTAAAATGTCATAGACAATATGTCGATTTTTCCCCGAGTCTGCTTGAGGTAGGTTTCTGCATCACAAACCATTCAGCAAGTTCCCCACTGATGAATCATTGCTCATGTTGACACATTGATATTTCCATATGCTATTGAGAATAGAGTATAGTTCAACTGAAATGTGCAAGAAAATTGTTTTAAAACTCGTGAGGATCAAAGAAGTATTGTTTGCGGAACGGTTCCGCATGCGGAACGGTTCTGCAACTGTCACATTGATCAACTAATTACTGTTAGGATTGTCACATCGATACTTTCAAGTGGCATTGATAATGTAATGTATTTTAAGTTGATTGGTGAAATCATATACCCAGCAAAACCATTCTGTTTGGGAAATCGCTCCCCATACAGAACCATTCCGCATGCGGAATGGTTCCGCAACTGTCACATTGATCAAGTAATTATTATTAGGATTGTCACATTGATACTTTCAAGTGGTATTGATTATGGAATGCATTTTAACTTTATTGCTCATGAGAATTAAAAATTTGCAGAACCGTTCCGCATGTGGAAGCCTTCTGCAACCGTCACATTGATTAATATATTATTGAGAGTGGGCACATTATACTCTCAAGTACTATTGAGAATGGAATGTAATTTATGTTTATTGGGCCGGGAGAAAATTAAAAATTTTAGTCCTGTGCTAAACTTTTCTGTTTGTGGAACTCTTCTGGAACTTTCACATTGATTTTTAAAAATATTCCCATTCTTACAAATTAATAAGATGTTCCCCGGCACAGCAGTCACGATATTCTGCCGACAGATCAAGACTGGGTTAAACAGCCTATACATGTAGCAGTTACGTAAATAGCAATGGTAGTTAAATTTCAGAAGACTGGAAATGACTTCTTTATTAAAGACATACTTATGCAGTTTTACAATTGTAAAATGAAGAACCCGTTTATTAGGCAATTATGTGAATGAAGCTCTTATTTCAAAAATAGAATGGAAGGAAGGGCTGGAAGTGGGAGACAGGATGTTGTGGAAGTGGTAACACGCCATTGTTTAAGAATACTGTCTGATGCTGCAATAAAACAGAATCTGTATCAAAGGGTGGTCGATGAAATAATTAGTTTCTATGTTTTTTGGGTGTACGTCGTTGTTGTACTGTGGCGGCAAAGTCAATTGAATTTAAGCGATTAACGTGTTTCTCAGACTGGAATCGCAAAATACACAGAAGGACCTCCTTTTCCACAACAATACATTCTTTCCTTTTTCATTCTTGTTTTTGGTTTCGTCCCCGTTAGTATGTACACCCTAATTTTAGCAGTCAGTAACCCCTGTTGAAGAAAGTTTTTTGTTTAGAGGGCATTTGATAATGGATTTTTACAACAAGAATTGTTAAAGAAAACCTAGAACTTGCAGACTGGATTTTTAGAATATTTTTCCTAACTTACAGTGTGTTATTGCGATGTTGGCGCAGAAATCATGTAATTACCGTGAGCTAATATCTGTAAATGCAGCACACTCAGCAACGTCCATTAAAATGACTCCTTATTGATTGTAGATCACCCTGACTTGAGCACCTATTTTGTAATTCACAGCGCGGTCGTACCCCACTTTTCGAAGCAGCAGGAGCAAGCCTTTATTTCACTGAACCCAACATGAAGTTGCTGCTAGAGCACAAAGCCAACGTGAATGCAGTGAATAAGGTAGGAAACAGTGGTGTGACAGGATTCAAAGTAAAAATGACATACCAGTCTGTTATTTTGATCGATACTTTTTGTTGACGCCTATTATTTCAGGACGTTTGATGTTGTGTACAGTGTAGCGTGCCTTTGTAATTAATGTTGGGAGCATTAACATATTACGCCGTGAGTTGAGGGGGATGAATTTTGGAAAAGTTGACGATTTTTGAATGAAGGAGGTGGGAGGTTAAATTTATGGTGATGTCATCATGTGGTTTATTAGAACATCTCCATCACAGTACATATGGTTGGAAAACTGGTACACCTGTAGCAGAATCTGTCAATTTTTCGAAACCTACTGTTTCAAGCTTCAAAAAGTTGGTTATTTTTCACTAGGCTTATCTTATAAACACAGACAAACGGCAGTTTTACTTCATCACTGCCTATCACTGAGAATATTCATAGTGATGAAAAGCATAAGAGCTGGATTAGTTCTTCCAGCATCAGACGCGTTCATGTTTTTCGGGTGATGCGATGTACATTGTGACTTTGTTATGCATATACATGTATGCAATGTTACGACAAAATATAATGTATTTCGTTATTCCATTATATGACAGAGTTTTTACTGCGCTCTCACGCTATTCCTCAAGTTTCATTGTTTAATGCCAAGTTTGCTCCACTGATGGCTGCTTCAGTTGAGACTGGGTTGAGAGTAACAGAAGACGATAGTGTTGTAGCATAGTATTGGCGACATATAAAGAGTTGTTATGAATGATCAACAGTAATATTTCACATTTAATAACATTTCGCATTAATTGGAAGTTTCGGACCCAATGAATCTTTACACTGGACTTACTACATGTATTGGTCCAAGACCTTAAATTTCAAACAAGTTGTTAAAGTTGTAATGCTCAAAGGTTATAATTTTGTGTCATAGTGGAACATTCACTATTTGTATTTTTAACTTGATGAAGTGTAAATGAATTCATAGTGAGGTTTCTTGTGCAAACAATCCCATGAGTGGTCAACAAAGTTAAACTGCGGTTACTCGGACGTTCCAGGACCACCTTCGGGAGAACATAATGTTGATCTTTTTAGCACATACTCTTTGTACGCTATGAACTGTATGTTAGGGATTAGAGAGTGGTTTGCATTTCGACTAGACCAGGGATCCGAGTCTTGCATGCTATCGGCGTGAATGCGAGCTTCAGCATTAAGTACTGTGTAAGTTCCTAACAACTTTTGAATATTGTATAATCACTATTTTATTCTGCTATTTCTACACATTTTATCATGCTGTTGTTTCCATGTGGTTAGAGGGTGACCTGAGTGAGTGTAACTTGATTTGACGGTCAGTAGAACACTTGGCAACCAACCGCACTGCATCTTACTTGGTACTGTCACGCACGGGCAGATGACGATACTTTGTTCGTACACCTGTCAACTTCGACACCTTTGCATTTAATTTAATTGCTAAAACTCGCGTTTCGGGAAAACACGTTTCATTGATTTGTGTAAAATCAATGGAAGCTGATTAAAAGTCCACCATCACCACCACCACCACCACCAATGTCCACCGTCATCATTATCACCATCATCATCACATCATCAACATCACCGTCATCATCACCATCGCCAACATCATCATCGTCATCATCATGATCATCATCATCATCACATCATCAACATCACCGTCATGATCACCATCATCATCATCATCATCATAATCATCATTATCATCATCATCACCGTCATCATCATAATCATCATTATCATCATCATCACCGTCATCATCATAATCATCATCATCATCATAATTATGATCTTCATCATCGTCATCACAATCATTATTACCATCATCATCACCACCATCATCATAATCATCATCATCATCATCACCATCATCACCACAACACCATCACCGCCCTCACCATCACCATCATCATCATCAGCACCATCATCAATGTATTTTAGGCCGTTGCTTTATTGCCACAAGGCTTCGCTAATGCGTTGATTCCTATTTCCATGTTTTGCATGACATCGTTTAGATATTTTGGACCTATTCAAATAACTCTGAAATGGCAAAATTAAAAGCAATAAACATTTATATTAGTTCAAGTTTTTGTAGCGGGGCAATCCTTGGAGGACATAGGAAATTATCACCTGGCTATAATGTACATGGTCGATATTGATACTTCATAACTCAGCTGGGGCATACAATAGTACAATTATCACTTTTGATACATGTACATAAGAGCACTAACACAAACTAAATCATTTGAGTCCCTTTGCTTAGGAGCTCCCAGAATGTTTAGAGATTTTGTGGTATGTAAACCACTGCATAATTTGGAGGTTCAAAATCTAGTATCAATCCAGATATCAGTCTAGGTTTTTATAAAGGGAAAAATTTCTGTACAGTGTAAGCTCATTTAATTTTCCACACGAAAATCAATTTCAGAACCCCAGTAGTTCAAAAGATCACCACTTCTTAGTCCACAAAATATCAATTTATTTTAGGCTGTTGCTTAATTGCCACAAATCTTCGTTAATTGCTATTTTCATGTTTAGGGTGACATTGTTTTGACATTTTGGACGTATTCAAATAAATCTGAAATGCCAAAATTAGAAGCAGTAAGCATTTAACATTATTTGAAGTTAAACGCTGCAATCGGCGAAGCGCTGTCTACAAAACACCAGGTCGATATTTATACTTCTCAGCTTCGCTGGGGCATACAGTGGGCGCAACTATGGTCAACGTACACTGGATTAACTCAAACGCATATTTTTGTGATCTTTTCACATGCCAAAATGCCACGTCGTTACCGGAATGTGAAATAATCCAAGCACTGCAGTTTCTTTAAGTGCGTGATGTGGTGGGGTCCTCCAATTGATGAAATAGCGAACAATACATCTCAGCATTTTCGATTGCCTGTGCTGCACTGGGACCATCCTCATCAGAGTTTGAGCTGCATGCTCTGCCCTTCTGTTGTGAAATGCTCTACCTATCTTTCCGACCTTTTGTTGAAGTTAGTGCGCAGCCCATTGCACAATAAAAGTCACTCCATCGTTGGATACCTGATTGCATTTTTTCACAATGGGAAATCAATGGATGAATATAAATACCTTAAAGTGATGTGCATAACATTTTCTTTGTTCCGCTGGGCACAGCTTGTTCTGAACCCAGTCTAAGCAAGAGATGATTGTGGAGAGGATAAAGGAGATTTGGAGAAAGTCTTTTACTGCTTTACATTCATTAAAATCATAACTAATGATTAACATGATTTCTACAGCCAAGCCCAATGTAAATTGGGAATTATATTTGAAACAGGCGTGATCACTACAATAATGATTGATCGAAAGCCCCCTCGACCCCTGGAAGCCCGCACACCAAAACCCACTGGCACACACCTCTATCCACGACGCTCTTGACCCCCTACCCGCAACCCCCTCCACCCAGTCTACAGAAACTCAACTTGATCTAAATATAGAACAAGCGCTAACTTGCAGTACGAACTAGTTTGGCTGTGAGCAAGGCTAGTTTTTTCCTGTTTTTCAAACTGAGAGAGTTGATTCGTTAAGTTTTTAAGCCAAAAACAGAAAAAAAACAACGGTATCAAATCAAATCAAATCAGAGACCTACTGTACCAACATTACATATCGTATCGTTCCGGGCAGGGTGTAATCGTCTCGTCTGCTCTTCGGAGAATTCCAGATTCAAGCTATTTTTGGACATGTGTAATAGGATCACGAATACTTATTTTTTTCAGTTTGAAAAAATATGAAGTGGACTAAAAAGCAATCCAGAGGTATTTTTAGTATTTTGTTAAGGAGTATACTTCACAAAAATATAATGAAAATGACAAACTATGTGTATACACGTTATTATGCTCTCTCCCTAAATTCAGTGCAACATGGTCTATAGTAGTCACTGTGGAACTATTTCCCAGGCAGCCTGGAAGCTTTATGAAAACTGTCGTCAAAATACAGCTAGATTGTGTGCTGAGCCCCCTTAGATCCCGAAATTTCATACAGCCCGGGTAGTTCTCGTCAGCTCGTTCTTAAAGTTAAATCGACACATAAATCTAACGACCGGCGGGGGTGCTTGCAAAATCAAGAAGTCAACCGATACTCCTCTTTGTCGGTGAAGCCGTCTTCAAGTGAAATACAGCTTTGCACCAAACATAACTACTTCCGTGACAACGACAGTGAACTCACAATCCGCCATTTCTTACGCCACTTTCTGTCTTTACCACCAGTCTAGAGCCAGAGCAGATTTGTGTAGCCAAGTCTTATGCTAAAGTCACCCAATGGCGATGTATCAAAATTAGGAAATGTGAAGAAAGAGTAAGCATACCTCAATCTCAGCAGGCCGTGGGGTCAAAGGGGTTGTTGGTCATGGTTCATGGGGTTGTGGAATGTGGAGGTCGAGGGGTGTTGCAATAATCCGCATAATGTCCTAGGTGCCACTTTGGATCTGGCAACTATGAATACTACGTACTTACTCTTTTAGATTACAATCGACACTTAGTAACCTAGTGTCAGAGATTTTATTACCAGCTTCTTTGAGTTTGGGGAGAAGGGAGCGAAGATAGGGGGCAATGATAATCGCTTCGAATTAGCAGCAGTGATTTTTAAGATACTACTCATTTTATTTGTCGCTTAACGTTGACCCTCTTCATTGTTTGAATGGCAAATTTAGTTAACAACAAAAGAAGAAAAGGGACATAGGACCCATTGCAACTACTGTCTATTTGTTGAGAGACCTCAACTGCTATTGGATAGCCTGCTTGAGCAACACAATTGAACAAAATGACTTGCGTGCACCATTCCTTACCATAGTGGCTTTAATATCCCCGATAATGAAGCAAGAAGTGAACTTCTAGAATCACCTTGATTTTTGCAGAAGATGAAAAACGAATTGTGCGAAACATCTATAGACGATCAAATTAAACAAATGTATAGTGAATCAAATAAGTCACGGGAATAATTAGTGAAAGAAACGCACTGTGAGCCAAAACGATATGTCAGTGGAAAGAATAATTTGACACTCAATATTTTAAGAAAACTGTTTGTTAATACTATTTAATAAAAGATTGGTTTAATGGGAAGTCAACGCAAATATCCTGTATGAAGTCATGGCGGATTCAGAAAAAAAACACATACCATCGTTGACAGAATTTCACCCTGAATGCAATGTTGGTGAAGGTTTCGAGTGAAAATGAACCGGCAGTGCTACTGTGCTCATATATATTCAGTTGTTTAAAAACATGGTAAATATCCAATACAAGGCAAAATTCATCAAGTGAAGACCTTACACTGTATGTATCATTTCCCATTCCCATTATGTGTTTTCTCTCATTGCATGAAACATACCTGCTTTTGATATTCTAAAATTGCTGCTTTCGGTATGCAAAAACGTGACATTTTCTTCATAAACATTGAAAGCCTATCCATAAGTCCAAAGCGGTTACTTGTGTATGAGAGTCACACTAAGGTCACATACACAAAGTTTTAAGCTGAGTCTGAAAGATGACCTCTAGAGATATGTTCTTATTTCTTTTCATTTTCTCGGGAAATAGTCCTTAATAGATAATTTCTGTAGATACATATAGTGACTACCACATGTAGGCCTACATGTAGTATGCTTACCGCATGCTGATGATATTGCAGATATTGCAAGTGCACCAAGACAGTTATAACAACGAAAAAATTGATGAAACGAAATTATGAGGTTCAGAAACTGGGATCCTCTAGAGAGCGTTAAAAGTTGTCACATAATCTCTAAATTGTTTTTAAGATGAGCTCGAAACAGCAACCTGGGGGACTCATGCTCAACATTTTTTAGGGGCCCAGCATATAGTGAATAATATCGAAGAGTTTCTCTCTATACTAAAATTATGTGCTTTGCAAAAATGAGAGACAGAGGGAGAGGTAGAGGGAGAGGAAGAAGGAAAGGGAGATATTTGTACTTGCAAGAGAACTTCTTTCAAGCAAGTCTAATTCAACGATAAGCAAATATTTTCTTGATTTGCCGCGCAACACGTCTAGTCCCGCTGTCTAATTCGCACATGAGACTTCCAAAACTCATAACACCAAGTGGAGACAACTTCGATTCATAGGTATTAATGTGTGTAACGTTAAGTAAGTATGGATATGTATCGTATATATGTATATAACCCCTTCACAGAGGACCAACATACAGCAGAGTGAAATACATACACAAAACGTACCGAGAGTGGCATAGATGAATTCTTTGCGGACATTATTCTGCTTATCAAGCGACACAAAACGAAATGAACAAACTTGACATTTCCTCGGTTTTTAGGCACTTGCATTTACCCATTCAACTATAAAAACCGCTGTCGGGCGATTAGGGCACCTTTCATTCAACAAAAAACGCTATCTGTACATGTTTGTGTTTTGCAGGGAACATTTCATCTTTAAGAGTGACTCCATATAAAAACCAACAGCTAGAGTCTATATCCAAAATGACAGATTTTTTTAAACTTAGCACATTAGTTTGGTTTGTTAAGATGTAGAAAAACCTTACTTTTTAGAATATTCATTTATTATTTCTCTTTTGATGACCTGTAACTACATTTTGCGTCAAAATTTAGCGTCGAAGTAGGCGTGTTTGAATGCATTTTACTAAGGCGTATGGTAAGGTCAACACAATTGATTGATGCGAATTGAAAGGGTAATGGGTGAATAATTTAATGGCATAACTTTCAAAATCCATTTTTAAATATGTATGTCTTGATTTTGTAAGGCAAAAATGGCTATGTTGCAGGTTTTCGCTGAAGCCAGTTTCGGCCAAATTTGGAACTCTGTAGCAGCCATAACGCACCTTTCCAGAAATTGACCTTATAATAATTTGTTCAGTCATTCCTAACCTGTTCATAATCTAAAATAAAAAATCTTGCCTCTACAGTAGTTTGTGCCTACGAAGCATTACAATCTGTCCTATTTGCATGTTCTCAGTTGTCTCTGCAACCGATAGAGGGCTCTTGGAACATATAATTAGCTTGCAAAACACGACAGAAAAACCTTGTATTTTGAAGAAAAGGCATACAGCATTACTAAATACCATTCACTGAAAACGACATTGATGATTATTGCTTATTACAAAAATATGTACGTAAATCTACTGGCATGCGTGCTTCTTAATGATAGATGACACAGTAACACGAACCGTAACACGAGGACCTTGCTTTAATTCAAGACTTCGCGAGATATTGCCCTGCATTTTAAATGTGAACACGTGGTTTTGGATAAATTTTAGAGAGGTTCTAGTGTTACTGAACTCATCGCTGCCTTACTCTTGTTTTCTATCTGCCTTGTTCAAGCCACAGGCAAAGGAAGGCACCCAAGCTGGATATGGCCCCCTGTTTAGAGCAAAAAATCCTTCAACTCGTCAATAGTCATTGTAACTTTGAGTTCATATTGTAATGTCCCTGCTGGTTGCTACAAATTTTAGTCGCCACCAGTCGCCATAAATCTGGTGTTCCCCCCACTCACCGGGCACGCTAACGCTCAATATTTCTGACATTGTCATCATCAGTGGTATAAAAAGGCTGAAACGTTCCCAGTCAATAGAAAATAATTCACGAGAGACAATTTTATTAATGACTCACTCATGACAGACACGAAGTAAACAGAAGTAACGGTCTCGACTTCATAGCAAACACACTGAGTGACTGACTCTGTGGCGTAGCAAGGGGTGGTCAGTGGGGCCCAAGGTGCTCGCTATGCCACTGGACTGTCTAGTGTAATTGCATCTCAACTGCAAACTATAATTAACTACGATAATACATATAACATATGACGAGCACGGTAAAACTCAAATTTTGATAAAAACAAGCTACTATTAACATATCGATATCTCTGTTCCTCTTTCACTCTCATAACTGCTTTTAATTCTGTACAGCCACATTTCCACCCTCGGCTACTAGGACACATTTTGCCCCTGACGTGGCCACCACAATTTCACAATAGACCAGCACCTGGCAATCCTCAACCACTGCCTCTCACCTAATTTGCACTCGGCCGCCACTGATTTCTGCCCCCTGATGCTACCCATTTGACTCAAGTTGCAACTTACACTTGTTTCGGCCATGGACCATTCTGTCTCTCACAACCAAACACTAAGGCCCTGGCCACTATTCATTTGGGCCTCAGCAGCCAGTCATTCAGCCCCTGGCCAGCATCCATACTGACTTGAACTCTTCCTAGCTACCACTCATTCTCCTTCAGATGCCACCCACTTGTTTCAATTCATCCAAACCCTTATGATGTCGATATTTATTTGTGTTTCTAACAGATCACTAATTGTTAAAATGATACCAATACCTAAGAATGAACACATCTTAAGATTTTTCATAACAAGATAATCCAACTAATAACTAAACTTCAACTTTTGTGCACTCTCAAGCACAGCTACAGACACGTGACAATATATGTACTTCCACTTTTAACTTTCCTGCCCATTTGGTTAAAAAACTTTCGTAAAAGTATCCTATAAGTTATTACCATATAGTTACTTGAGCTGAGCTGTAGATATTGTCCATTTTATAATTCCGAGTTTTGTTCTAAATTCCCTCACTGATCGATGCGAGTGAAACAAAATTAACAATCCAAAACTGCTACAAACCAGCTGCTGACCTTCACCAACCAGTCATAATTACCAGCAACTACACAAGACAAAGAAAGCACCAATTTCAAGAGCTTCCCATATCTTTGACTGGTTGTTATGCTACAAAACTAGGCTAAACGTTGAGCTCATTTACCACTTCATTCAGTAAATCTGACGACGTAACAGCATCTTCAGCAGAAATAGAATCATCACCAGCATTGCTGCAGACAACCTCAAAAATCCACCAATTTGCTATTCACTAAACATCACAGGTAAACATTTTCCCAGTGGGTTTTCGTAATGTTTTCTCCATTTTGGCACTTCCGAGGGTGAACGTTTTTATCTGACTTATCTCCTTCATCGAATATGTTCGTCATTCGTCTCATCCACACTGTACTCTGAGGCTGCGTCAATTGACGCTCCGGTTCTTGTATCTGAAAGCATTTCTGACCACTGTCGTGCGATGTGGTCATACGTGGTATTCCTCAGTAAATGTTCGGTGTGGTTATCTAATTCTGCGTCTGTAGCAAAAAAATCGACCAACCTTGCTGGGTACAAGGGAACTTTTGTTGAGGCTCTTCACTAGATGCAATGCCAACCTTAACTCTTCGTGTTGAAAACCCGCCATGTCTAGAGATGTGTATTTTAGAAAAATAGGTTTCCCATTTTCTCAGTATTTGTAAGAAATTACCGTCACCTACATGGAATGATTTCCACACGCAAATTCCTTGGGTGGAATAGTGGGAATTGGGGAATGTGCTTATACCAGGAACTGAGTGTTTCGGAAAAGACTTTGTTGCATTGACTGAATATGCATACACATACATGTAACATCCCTTCACACGGCCACTGGAAAGTAATGCATCTTTCAAATCCAGAAAGTTTATGATATTGTTATCTTCGGCTACAAAGTACTTCGCATGTTGTTTGAGTGGAGCAGTCTTGCGATCACAGAGATTCTTTCCATTCTGACTGTCACTAAAGTCATATCTCGAAACAGAAATGCCGGTAGAATGTGACAAGGCAGGAGGAGAGGATCAGAGTGGTAACATCCAGCATAACCTGACTCTTCCATCACTGGTCCTGTTCAATCAGAAATTCACCGACTCGGGGTAGTACGAATCCGTACTCTGGCACAGGCCTTGCTTTGTGAGGTACTTTCCTGTATTTCAAATGTTCAGTGGTGTCTTTGACATGACTCACTAAAGCCCAAAGCTTTTGTGATAGTATTTTTTGCAGAATAAACTCTAAAGGGACATGAAGTTTGTTCAAATGGTCTGTAAACTCTGCTCGTCATTTCCAAACCATTAAAATAAACAGTTTTGCAAGACAATTTTCACTAAAGTGTAAACTTGAGGCAAGATTTTTTATTGCTCAGTCATCAAGACTAACTCTTTAACTGTATGTTCTAAACGTCCCATAAGGCTACAAGGTGTTTTATGGCATTAAGAAGGTCACAAAAACGGCCACTAAATTAGCCCCAAAATGTGGTTTGGGGATTATCTCCCCTGTCTAGCACAACTCTCAGATTTTAATAAATGGCACAAAATTATGCAAGGTATACGTTGGTTATTTCAGCCACCAAAATATAGTTTTTGATCTATTTTGTATGTTACTCAATTTTGTTGCTGAAAACAATACGATTTTTGAGACGGCTAATATGCCCAATTGTGCCACTTTGTGTTCTCATGCTCCAACGGCGAAATTAGGGGTTATTGAGTGCACAGAAATTGGCATTTGGGTTTTTGTTAGGATGCCTACCCATGTACAAAAATTAAATTGTTTTGCATTTTGACTTATAGACTGATTTTTGAAAATCTACTGTTTTTTATATGGACTGCCTCTTAACTGATTTGGCTTGGACCCAGATGTCCAGCTTTGTACCCTCATGACCTGCTTTTAATCCAATTGTCCCGTGCTTTCGTTCTTGAACGTTGACCGTGACAGCTACGCAATAGGTGTCCAAAATAAAAATGTCTCTTGTAATAAATATTGTTTTCAAGAGTCCACTTTCTTTAGTACATTGCAATCAAAAAATTAAGTTTTGTTCCACTGGGTCTTGTTTACGCTAGCATGCACTACATACATCAGGATCAAAAACATATATTTTCTGATGGAATTAGTTGATTTCTAAGCTTTTTTGAAATACCTGCACTACAAATAGCGTGATGATTTATTCACATTACACGTACCTTTCAAAACTACGTGATGGATTCCGCACACTTTCTGTTGTTTAGAAATACTTTAATTCCAAATTCAGGATAGAATCTTGCAACAGATTATGGTATTTTTCGTAAATATTACTGCATTAAGAATATAATATGGTGTCAAACCGCTCCAAAATGCAATTAGTTATAACATATTAACATGTATAATTTTGGATGAATGCCTGACTAAATCATCCATAGCAATGTGACGGATTTATTTTCTTAATCGCTTGTGTTTGTAGGGTAGACATCTTTTGAATCAGGTGTAATGGCTTTGCTGTTTATTTTTATAAGACCTTTCTGGTTTATTTCCAATTTTATGTTAATATTTCTCGCTGCTATTTTTCATATTTTGGCAACACTCTTGGTTTTTAGAAATAATAAAAAATAATTTAGTCTCGTACTCAAAATGATAATTTATGAATTAATTTTTGCTTCTGGTATAATCGTCAAAAATGACTATGGGCTTTCTTGTGATGTGGCAATTTGGTTGAAAAATGATGGAGTTGCAAAAAGTTTTAATGCCACACACAGGAGCAAAGGAATGCAAACAACTCTCACGCAGGCGCAGCGTGCAACCTCAGCGGCTGTGAGATTGGGGTTGGCATTTCAGGGAAAATTTTCTTTGTATTGCAGTAGCACTATTATAGCAGATTTGATTTTAACATTTGCGTCTAACCGATGCGTGGGCGTTGGTGACCCTGCCTGTCCAAAAAAACAGGATTTTTCGCTAGTAAATAACCATTTGTATGAAATGTATTCATTTAGTGGTCCCAGTTAAACAAACGTGCTTTTGATACAATAACGATCTAAGTCCCATTGGATGCATGACGCATTATGCCCTACAAGGCATTTTTGAACTGGCAACTATAAATATTTCTTTCCCTAATTGGATTACAATCGACACAGTGTCAGGATTTTAATTTTCAACTTCTTTTCTTGAATTATTTTCATTGCTTGAATGGCAAAATTCATTCGACTACAACACATTGCAACTACTGTATGTTGAGAGGCCTCAACCTCTACTGGTTAACCTTCTTGAGCAACACAATTGGGCAACTTGACTTACATATACATGTAAGTGGACGTCCAATTACCAGAATGATTTTTATACCCTCTCAGAAAACAGTGAAATTTAGTAGAGCTGGGCTATTGGTAGCCACTTGGGAACTGTTTCCGTGACAACCATAGCGGGCTCACAATGCGCCATTTCAGATCACGTTCTCACGCCATTTTCTGTTTTCAATCACCATACTTGAACCAGAGCAGGCTCGCTTGTAGGTATGTCTTATGGGAAAGTCACTCAGCGAGGTAATAAGATTATAAAATATGAACAAAACAAAAAAATGCCTAAATTGCCACAGGTCGTGAGTCGAGGGAGCGTGAATCGGGAGGGGGGGTTGTCTAGGGGTGTTGTGGTCGAGGGGGTTGAGGGGACTTTAGAGAACAATCCGTAGAATACATGTATGTCCTAAAATACAAATGTCCGGTCATAATTACGCACAAATTTTGTAATCTTAAATGCAGTCCACACACAGGCCTATCCTAGAACAAGTAAATCCTGAAACGAGTTGCCGCTATCGTAGCTTGTAAAATGTGTGGACGCTATTTAAAGGCTAATGCCACCCGATTTAATTAGTCTTTTTTACCGTCTTAATCGGTCTGGGGCCACATCGGCTCGTACACGGTCGACCTTACCTTGTCGAGAGGTGTCGCGTTAGCCTGTGAGGAAGGTAAGAAAGTCCGCAGCGACGTCAGTGGTTCGTATGCAGAGTGAATTCCGCCATGGTGTGGTGTGTCGTTCCTGCCTGTTCGAACTATGAAGCGGCGAGGAAAGCGGGTACATCGTTTTTTCGATTTCCTCGAGAGCCCGAAATGCTTCGGAAGTGGCTCGCGGCAGTGAAAAATGACAAGTACGGAGTTCATACCAAGTACGAGGCCGTGAAACATCTCCGTGTCTGTGGCCGACATTTCGTGGACAGTGATTTCACTGACGAATTCCGGCTTGCCAAACAGCTCATGCCAGGGCAGAAAAAGCAACCGAGGCTGAAGTCAGATGCTGTGCCTAGTGTGTTTGCGTTCGGCAGGCAGGAAGCAAAGAAACGTGGATCAGTTGTTTCCATTATGGTGCAGTTAGCGCACTGACACCATGAGACGGTTTTCGGAACTATCCATGTGCTCCATTGTTTGTGCACGTTCACGGCGCCTCTCTAATACTTCTTGATCAGTGTACTCTAGCTGGTTCGAACTGATATCCTGAGAAAACTAACGATCTACCTGGGAAGTCTTCGTCAGATGAGTACTCCTCCAAGTCGGGATTGCGAGTTGCCATGTTGACGTTTATTACTAAGCGTTCTGTTTCAAAATGAATTATTCTCACCCTAACCAATACTTATATATAAAACTGAAAGAAAGTGTGTCCCATTAGATGCAATTTGTAATGCCTTTGGAGTGTTCGTGAGTGCAAATGATTTGAGAAGCCAGCAATGAATAAATCACTGCGTTACCGGCTTTAGGTGCAATAAAACTAATTTGACCGGACACCGAGGCCGTGTGAGCGCAAGCAATTCAGTGTTTGCTGACAGAATCTGTTGTGAAACAATAACTCGATATTCCATCCCACGGCCAGGTGTTAGGGGAATCTTTGTTTACTTATACATTATTCAAATAATGATTGTCAATGTGCAGCTTCTGCCCTGGCGGTTCTGTGGCCAAACGGGAACCTGAATTCACGGCCCCCGACGAGCAGGCCTTAGTAGATTTGCAGTTTCGTGGCTTCACCAAAATAATCACGTGCACACTACTTCTTTAGCTCACTAGTATAGTACTTTCTTGACTTCAAGCTTAGTTTCCAACTTTGGCTGGTTAGTGTTCGTGATGTCTTCAGTCCGGTCGCGACGGGCCTGATTGGGTTCCGAGCCACTGGCCGGGATAACGAGTCAGTCCGGCCGCGACGGGCCTGATCGGGTTCCGAGACACTGGCCGGGATAACAAGCGTTTTTTGTGTTTAGAACTAAAAACACAAGTCTAAACAACACAGATCTAGGTCCTACTGTCTGTATTTCACGGAAAAATACTTAGAATTTATCTCCGAACAGAACAAGAACTCCTGATACGGACCTTGGTAAATTGGACTGCCGAAATTTGTTGGCTACGGTGTGTCCAAATATCAATAAATCCGTAACAGTGAAATAAGACAACACGTTTTTATAAGAACTCGGTGTATTTTTAAGGGTTTTACATCGATGTTTGATCATTCATTGGTGTTAAACGATGAGTTCAAGCGATAAGCTGACACCAGTTACCCGTGTTGTGAACTGCTGAACAGACTGCGTGTGAAACCGATGACGTCAGTGGAAAATTTCATCACCTCCGTCTGCCGTCAGGTGTCAGGTAACGCAACCGTACGTGCCGCTATCGAGGAGAACTACTCGATCTAAATTGATACAAATTAGGTTGTTTTTTGGGTGGCATGCTCCTTTAAACTGTCTAATAAATTACCTCGCTACTTACTCCACGTTTTCGATGTAGGGTAACTAATGCTCCTACGCCGCTTTTAATCGTTTTGAGGTCGCAAACTATGGTAAAACGTAAGTAATTATTAGTTTCGTATTCTTGTCAGCTGTCCATTGTCATGCACAGTGCGACAACTCAGGTTCCGCCTTACCGTTGTTATCGAAAATCTGCGTGAATCTGTTTCTTCTCGGCTTAAAAGTCGGATCAGTTGCACTTGTGCAAATTATTATGGAATATACTGAGTGCAGGTGAGACTGTATGATCAGCAGATTTTGATACACTTTAAAACGTCAAAGTTTTCATCACGTCGTTATTCTGTTTTTTTAAAGTAAAGACATGCCAACGAAAGGATATAGCGCAAGTTATCTACAGTAACTGTGGTCCTAAAATCAGAACATCTCATTCACACGAAAGTTCTCGAGAAATTTGCAGTGCCATTCTATGTGAACTACCCATGTTGCGCATACTGTATATTCGTTCATACCATTAGTCATCCGTATTCTTCGGAGACCCAATTGCCCCATGGGTAATGCAATGGCACATGAGAGAAATGCGAGAAATAAATTTTACTCGAGAATGCGTTGGATTGTTTTGCTCTATTATGTCTTACATCAGTCACAAATTCAGTGAGGTTCACCTTCTTTCCTCTCGTTCAAGTTATTATTTCCATCAAGTGTACTAAAATTACACGTGTAGGTCATGTAACCTCACTTAAATGTGCAGTGATTGCTGCAATTTTTTCAATAGTACATCTAGGTTATAATTCTGTAAAAAATTACTAAACTTCCAAGGAGTTTTGTTCAACGGAGTTGAAATCTTTAATTGTTAATTGCCTCTTCTCCAAGTCTGTTTTGAGTAGTGTTCATTACAACGGTTTAAACATGTAATTGCCAAGGATTATGTAACTTGTAGATAGCACGATTAAAGTATTGGATTTGGGACTGCATTGATCGAGATCACGTGTACATTTTGGATCTTGGCCACACGTCAACATGTTGAAGTGAGGACCTTGTACGGTTTCAGATGTGTCAACAGTTTTTGTTGAATCCACAATTTTTACATCAGTATGGGGCGTGCCATTTAGAAAATTAGGACTTTTCGAGTACCATGGGTCATGTTTTTAGCCTTCTAGTGTGAAATCAATCATAGATATTTTACGATTTGTATGCAGCAGTGAATCTATGTTTGATGCAAGGGTCCCCTACATTGGGCAATTGCTAATAACCTGCAATCCGTGCAAAAAACGAGCTTTTTCCTTAAAACATTTACCGCTACAAAATTTGTGACAATTAGTTCTTCTCATCCCGCATGAGAATTGTACACGTATTACAAGCTGAAGGCGTGAACGTATCACGAAGCAAAGCCATTCTCTAAGGGCATTACTGACCATTTGATGAGGAGGGACCTTACAAAAGAAAGCATGGACAATACATGGGAATGATGGAGTTGTGTGCATCATTGCAAATATTTATAGCGAGAGTAAAGTTAATAAAACTTTCGCGTTCAACTCCCAACAAGACAAGGACGTTCTGTAACATGATCTGAAGAGATTACAAAATAAATGTTCCGTCCTTGACATTATTGTGCGCCTTTTTATTCCTTCCACGTCCGTCTTATCCCAAGTCTATGCCCATATTACATGATGCACGTTTCGCTGAAATCTGCCGTTGTTTTCAAATAAACCATCCCGCCGAGAAACTGTTCGTCATGAAGTCTGAACACTATGGGTTACATTATTAGCTTAGAGATTTTCATTTTGAGAATTTTTAAATAGCATATTTATACGTGATATCAGACCTAATTAACATTTTAAATGTTGAAAACCGATAATAAGCCTGATTTTAAAGGTTAAGAAGATAGCTTGCTTGAATATAACCCTACTTCATTGATATATTCAAATTAAAAAGTGTTGAACATTAGTTGCACATTTGGCTCTCGACTGTGAAGTATCAAAGACAGATGACGACGGTATCGTAAAATTCGTATGAAATTCAATCCGGAAATTTTATCGACAATATTCTCATTCTTACAAATTAACAAGAGGTCCCACGACAGATCAAAAATGGGATAAACAATCTAAACATGTAGCAGTTACGTTATTAGCAATGGTAGGTAAATTTCAGCAAACTTGAAATGACTTCTTCATTACTGTTTTTTGGTATTGTGACGTACTTTTGCAGTGAAGCCTTATTTTTTCAAAAAAAGTGATGGGAATATGGGGCTGAAAGTGAGATGCAGGATGTTGTGAAAGTGGCAACACGCCATTGTTTAAGAATACTGATACTGTAATAAAACAGAAGCTGTATCAAATGGTTGTTGGTGGAAAATGAAATTTCTATATTTTTTGGGCGTACGTTGTTATAGTACTGTGGCGGCGAAGTCAAATCAATTTAAGCGATTAACTAACTTCTCAGATTGGAATCGCAAAGTGCAAAGAAGGTCACCCGTTTCTAAAACAACCCAATCCTTCCTACATGTAATTCATTGTTGTTTTTGGTTTCGTCCTCGTCAGATATTACATCCTACACTTAGCAATCAGTAACACCTGTTGAAGAAATTTTTCCTTTAGAAGGTGTTTTATTTGTGATTTTTTGCAAAATAAATTGTTTAAGCAAACCTATAACTAGCACATTGGAATTTTTATGAATATGTTTGCTAACTTACTGTGTTCTATTGCGATGTTGGCGCAGGAATCGAGTAAATACCGTGAGCTAATATCTGTAAATGCAGCACACCCAGCAACGTCCATTAAAATGACTCCTTATTGATTGTAGTTCACCCTGACTCAATACCTATTTTCTAATTCACAGAATGGTTGTACCCCACTTCACGCAGCAGCACCAGAGAAACCATTCCTGTATTACTACCCAGAACGGGTAAAGTTGCTTCTAGATCACAAAGCTAACGTGAATGCAGTGGATAAGGTAGGAAACAGGTAGTGATGTGACAGGATTCAAACTAAAAACGACATACCAATCAGCCTGTTATATTTATCAATACTTTTTGTAGACATCAATTATTTTAAGACGCTCTATATTGCTGCACAGTATAGTATGCCTTTGTACTTAATATTGGGAGCATTACTATATTACATCATCAGTTTAGATAAGTTTTTGAATGATGGAGGTGGGAGGTTAAATTTATTGTGACGTCATCATGTGGTTTATTGGAATATCTCCATCACAGTATATACCATTGGGAAACTGGTTCACCTATAGCAGAATCACTGCTTTTTCAAGCTTGGAATATTTGGTTATGTTTCACTAGGCTTACCTTATAAACTTGCGTTCAGACAAACGATAGATTTACTTCATCACTGCCTATCACTGGAAATAATCACAGTGATGAAAAGCATAAGGGCTGGATCAGTTCTTCCAGCGTCAGTCAGACGCGTTCATGTTTTTCAGGTGATGGGATGTCCATTGTGAGCTTGTTATGCATATATATGTATGCAGTGGTACGACAAAATATAATGTGTTTCGTTATTCCATTACATGACAGAGTTTTTTACTGTGCTCTGATACTAGTCCTCAAGTTTCATTGTTTAATGCCAAGTTTGCTCACCTGATGGCTGCTTCAGTGGAGACTGGGTTGAGAGTAACATAAGACAATAGTGTTTTAGCATAGTATTTGCGACATAGAAAGAGTTGTTATAAATGATCAACAGTAATATTTCACATATACATGTAATAACATTTCGCATTAATTGGAAATTTCGGTCACAATGGATCTTAACATATGCGTTACTATTGGTCCAAAGCCTCAAAGTTCAAACAAGCTGTTCAAGTTGAAATGCTCAAAAGCATAATTTTGCGTCATAGTGGAACATTCACTATTTGTATTTTTAACTTGATTAAAAGTAAATGAATTCATAGTGGGTTTTCTTGAGCAAACAATCCTATGTGTGGTCAACAAAGTTAAACTGCTGTTATTCGGACGCTGCAGGACCACCTTCGTCATATAATGTTGACCTTTTTAGCACATACTCTTTTTACACTATGAAGTGTTCATGTATGTTAGGGATTAGGGAGTGGTTTGTATTTCGACTAAACCAGGGATCCGAGTCTTGCATGCTATCAGCGTGAATGCAAGCCTCAGCATTAAGTACAGTGTATGTTCCTAACAACTTTTGAATATTGAATATTCACTATTTCATTCTGCTATTTCTACACATTTTATCATGCTGTCGTTTCCATGTGGTTAAAGGGTGACCTGAGTGAGTGTTGTAATGTAACTTGATTATAATGTCAGTGGAACACTGGGCAACCCATAGCACTGCATCTTACTTAGTATTGTCACGCACTTGGGGAACTGTGTCCGTGACAACGATAGCGGGCACACAATGCGCCATTTCAGATCACGTTCTCACTCATTTTCTGTCTTCAATCACCAGACCTGAGCCAGAGCAGGCTAGCCTGTAGGTATGTCTTATTGGAAAGTCACTCAGCGAGGTAATAAGATTATGAAATATGAACAAAGTGTAAAAAATGCCTGAACTGCCACAGGTCCGTGAGTCGAGGAGGGCATGAATCGGGGAGGGGGTTGTCTAGGAGTGTTGTGGTCGAGGGGATGAGGTGGCTTTAGAACAATCCGTAGAATAAATGTACAGCACACATCACGAATTTTTGGCCGACCGGTCGGAAATTGGTCGACGACCGGCCGTCGACCGGTCGGCAAATTAGCCGACCGGTCGGCTAAAAATTAGCCGACCGGCAGCCGCCCGCAGTGCCGACTCATAAAGCGACCCCACAGCCGACCCTTCAGCCGACCCTTTAGCCAACCGGCCATCAGGCGACCAGCTGGTCGGCTGCTATTGTTAGGCTAGAGTAGCAGTTGCGTAATAGGTTGTCAGGCTCATACCACTTTGCGTGTCGATGCATATTCGTCTTAGCACAGGGTCAAATAAATTAACCTAGTTTTGCTGTCTCGGT
>NMRA01000790.1:63222-100834 GCA_002633005.1 Phoronis australis
CCCCCCTAAATCCGCCTATGCACTCCAACAAACAAAAATAGGCACATATCTTGAATTTGCACAAAACTAGAAAGGAAAATGTCAAAAGTAAAGTCGAGCTCGATTTCAAGTGTAAAGATTGTGGCCCGTGTCCTGGTGTTATGTGAGTCACGGACCGCAACGTGACACATGCAATTTTGCACCTTGGATCACGACGAGTCAGGTTGCACATTCATTATACCATTTGAGCAAGGTTACCAAGAATTTACGTCTTGCGATCGAGTAGATACCGATGTGACTTGTATGATTTGACTATGACAACTGTCACTCAAACAGGGGGCATTCAGACGTGGGGTGCCGAAACATTTCCATAAGATTAAAGTGCTTAAGATCACCAATTTCATATGACATAGGCCTACTCAACAACAACCCCACCACTCGATCATATGTCAAATTAGAACATCCGCAAACACTAACTGACGACACAGGACAACCAATCACAGTTGTAGTCATCCCTCATTGCGTTCATTGTAAAAAGTCGTCAGGTATTGCTGCTCGTTTTCTCAGGTTTGTGGTATGACAAAAAATGGCGATCCGAGGTGTTTGTTATTGCTGTGGCACGTCGTGACTCTTTTCACTTTTACGCGCAACAACAAATCGCGGATATGGCACACGTTTGTACCAGAAACTCGCGCGTTAGTAACATGCGGACACACTGGCTCTGACTGTGTTCCTACGTCGATCACACTCATGTCCCTGGAGCCAAGAAATTTTAATTTTTCATCTAGGTTTTCGTTCATGGGATATTGAATTCACGGCTGTTTTGCAGTGCTATAAAGAAATTGAAAAAGTAATCACTTGTCAAAACAATTGTAAGTGGCCGTGGAGCACTTTAAAGAGACTGGGCCATCTCCTGTACCTCAATCCAAGTCGTTTTTATTTCCATTCTTTTCCTGCACGCGACACAGCTTGTCCCAGCTGGAAAGACTGTTTGGAAAGAAAGGTTTCGAAGCACATAATGAACACTGGCAATTTATAATGAACATTCACTCTGATCTAAAACGCATACTACACGAGACATAGTCAGGCTTTGTTTGAGTATTCAACCGAAACTAATCTTCAACACGAAGGCTGTTCCTTTTGTAATACTAACAGAGGTTTGCCGAATATTTTGAAGTTGTTCCAAAATTGGAAATCAGATATATAAATTGTGATTTTCCAACCGTGAGGTACAATAGTTCTAGTCAATGTGAAATTCCTACTTTAGACGAGTTTCCATTTGACTTTTCATGTGTATTATGAAACGCGTTTTCTGCAAGTATGTCTCCCGTATATTTCAAAATATTTTACCGCACTATAATATACCGTTCGATGGAATACTAACAACTGTTGCAGTCAACGGTTACTGCATGCGTAAGAAGTCGAATTTAACGTTAGACACATTCAACTTAAAAAAACAACCGTTAAATATTTCTCTCATTGTTTCGAGATCACTTGTATTTGATGCTATACAAACCTTTCATGCTGCACAAACGGAAGTTGTTATAGTGAACTGGTTCAAGTACTTATTCACCTCTTTCACGAACGCGGGGCGCTGCTGTCGTGTTGATCGAAAACGAGGCGCCTTGACAAACATGGCANAGTTCTTCCAGCGTCAGACGCGTTCATGTTTTTCAGGTGATGGGATGTCCATTGTGAGCTTGTTATGCATATATATGTATGCAGTGTTACGACAAAATATAATGTGTTTCGTTATTCCGTTACATGAGTTTTTTACTGTGCTCTCACTAGTCCTCAAGTTTCATTGTTTAATGCCAAGTTTGCTCACCTGATGGCTGCTTCAGTGGAGACTGGGTTGAGAGTAACAGAAGACAATAGTGTTTTAGTATAGTATTTGCGACATAGAAAGAGTTGTTATAAATGATCAACAGTAATATTTCACATATAATAACATTTCGCATTAATTGGAAATTTCGGTCACAATGGATCTTAACATATGCGTTACTATTGGTCCAAAGCCTCAAAGTTCAAACAAGCTGTTCAAGTTGAAATGCTCAAAACCATAATTTTGCGTCATAGTGGAACATTCACTAGTTGTATTTTTAACCTGATTAAGAGTAAATGAATTCATAGTGGGTTTTCTTGAGCAAACAATCCTATGTGTGGTCAATAAAGTTAAACTGCTGTTATTCGGACGCTGCAGGACCACCTTCGGCATATAATGTTGACCTTTTTAGCATATACTCTTTATACACTATGAAGTGTACATGTATGTTAGAGAATAGGGAGCGGTTTGTATTTCGACTTGACCAAGGATCCGAGTCTTGCATGCTATCAGCGTGAATGCAAGCCTCGGCATTAAGTACTGTGTATGTTCCTAACAACTTTTGAATATTGAATATTCACTATTTCATTCTGCTATTTCTAAACATTTTATCATGCTGTTTGTTTCCATGTGGTTAAAGGGTGACCTGAGTGAGTGTTGTAATGTAACTTGATTATAATGTCAGTGGACCACTGGGCAACCCATAGCACTGCATCTTACTTAGTATTGTCACGCACGGGCAGTTGACGATACTTTGTTCGTACACCTGTCAACTTACAAATCTTTGCATTTAATTTATTTGCTAAAACTCGCGTTTCAGGAAAGCACGTTTCATTAATGTGTGTAAAATCAGTGGAAGCTTATTAAAAGTCCACCATCACCACCACCAATGTCCATCATCATCATTATCATCATCATCACATTATCAACAGCACCATCATCATCATCACCATCATCATCATCATCATCATCATAATCATGATTACAATCACCATCATCATTACCATCATCATCATCATCATCATCATCATCGTCATCATTTTTATAATCTTCACCAGCCCCATCATCGTTACGATCATACCTTCACCATTACCATCACTATTATCAATCACCACAACAACATCACCGCCCTCACCATCACCATCATCATCATCAGCACCATCATCAATCTATTTCAGGGCGTTTCTTTATTGCCACAAGGCTTTGCTAATGCGTTGATTCCTATATCCATGTTTTGGATGACATCGTTTCGATATTTTGGACGTATTCAAATAACTCTTAAATGCCAAAATTAAAAACAAAAACATTCATATTATTCCAGGTTTTTGTAGCGCTGCAATCTGTGAAGGACATAGGAAATTATCACCTGGCTATAATGTACGTGGTCGATATTGATACTTCATAACTCAGCTGGGGCATACAATAGTAGAATTATCACTTTTGATACATAGGAGCACTAACACTAACTAAATCATTTGAGTTCCTTTGCTTAGGAGCTCCCAGAATTTTAAGAGGTTTTGTGGTATGTCAACCACTGCATAATTTGGAGGTTCAAAATCTAGTATCAATCCAGATATCAGTCTAGGTGTGTATAAAGGGTAAAAATTCTGAACAGTGTATGCCCATTTAATTTTCCACACGAAAATCAATTTCAGAACTCCAGTAGTTCAAAAGATCACCACTTCTCAGTCCACGATTTTTTAGATTATTACATGGCGAAGTCGTTATCCCCCGTTATCTGGAGCCCGAGTGGATTTTGCAGAATTATCGCCCAAGGAGCGTTATCTCCGAGGGTGATAATTCTACAAAATCCACGAGGGCTCTAGATAAGGGGGATAACGGCTGATAACATGTAATAATCTATTTATACCATATACTAAACGAGAACCATTGCAATGAATCGATTTACCTTTTCTGACTCTCCACGGCTTTGTAACTACTTTCTATGTCAGAGGCCCGGGGTCGGAGGTCGTGACCTTTTAAGAAAAGCCGGGCTATTTTTGTCAAATGATGTTTTTACTCAAAACCAAACGAAAACTTAAATATCATAGAAATAAATTGAATTGATAAATTAAGGTTTACCAACTATTATGGCTTAAAACACGTTTTTTTCACGCTAAGCTTCGACCGGGAAATTATCGACTGCTAAAGTAGGTTACCACTGGTAACTGAATATAATTCTCAAGTCAAAGATCCTGACGACACGATAGCCGCATTCAAACTGGAGATCGGTGATTTACAAGTAAGAGGACATGAGAGAAAAATTTCACTGAATTAAGATATCGGTTTTATGGAAATTATGTGTCTTATTTTTCGTAGCATATAAGTACATTACAATGCGGTTTGTTGACCATGGGATTGTTGCGCGTGCTCATTAATGTATTCTATTTTCACTCTTGATGACGTCAGTCGCTGTGTGGTGTAGTGGGAATGTCGGCGACCAGCAATTCCAGGGTTCCGGGTTCGACTCCGTCCTCGGTTTCCCGCCAAAACGTTATCTCATTAGCGAGATAATTTCATGGATTATTACATCGTTGTATCTGCCATTTGACGCTACTATTGTGGTATAAATCAATTTATATTAGGCCGTTGCATTATTGCCACATGTCTTCGCTAATACGTTAATTGCTATTTTCATGTTTTCGATGACGTATTCAAATAACTCTGAAATGCCAAAATTAATAAGCAATAAGAATTTAATATTAATTCAGGTTTCCAACAATATTATTTACCTGATAACATGTAAAATTTTCTATCCATTACGTAGGACAAACTCAACATAATCTACAAACTCAGTTTCGTAATCATAGATTGAACGTATACACAAAAACATCAAAATCTTTCTGTACAAATAATAGAAAAACTCCAATACCCCAGTACCGCTCACAGACTGAAAAGGGAACAATTTTGGATAGACAAGTTCAATACACTAGAACCTCCTGGATTAAACGTAAAAACTTCTTAAGAGGCAGTCCATATAAAAACCAGTAGATTTTCAAAAATCAGTCTATACGTCAAAATTCAAAACAACTTCATTNGAGTTACAGGTCATAAAAAGAGAAATAATGAATGAAAATTCTTAAAAAATGATTTTTTTCTACATCTCACCAAACCGAACTCATGTGCTAAGTTTCAAAAAAATCTGTGATTTTGGGTATAGACTCTACCTGTTGGTTTTTATATGGAGTCGCTCTTAAATTGTATCATTAGATTTTTTCCGGAACAATGTATCATATTCATTACGCCACATCTTAAATGTCAATTGTCATCATGTGTTATATTTTACTTTATTTCTGTTTCTGTTGACAAAGGATGGTATTATATCCAAAAATTTCAGTTGATCCATTCTTTTTGTGTTATTCACCTATATATATTAAACAGATACACGGTGTTTCACAATTGAACTGTCTAGATACTTACAATTTATACTTGGCGACACAGAACGAGTTGTTATAAATGATCAACAGTAATATTTCACATTAATAACATTTCACATTAATTGGAAATTTCGGTCCCAATGGATCTTTCCACATGGCTTACAATTGGACCAAGGCCTTAGAGTTAAAAAAGTTGTTACAGTTGACTTGCCCAAAAGCCTAATTTTGTGTCATTAGTGGAACATTCACCATTTTGTGTTCGATTAATGTTAATTTTATGATGTGTAAATAAATTCATAGTGGCTTTCCTGAAGCAAACAACTCCATGTGTGGTCAACGAACTTAAATTGGGGGCCTTCGGACGCTCCAGGACCACCTAAGGGACAACATCATGTTGATCTTTGTGGGACATACATCTCCTCCTCATACACTTTATAGTGCATGTTTGGGATTAGGGAGTAGTTTGTATTTCGACTGGACCAGGGAACAGAGTCTTGCATGCTATTGGCATAAATGCAAGCTTCAACATTCTGACAGCGACATACTTCCCCCACAACTCTACTTTTACTTGGCATAACAATGAATAAAAATGATCAGGACTCTTAAAGTAATTGTAGAAACTCAAGTAATTCACTCATCAGAGTGCGAGTGTTGACAAACAACATCGGCCTTTTCATTGTGGTTGTACCTTTACTGGAGATTTCATTTGAGCTAATTGCAGTAAATTACAATATGTTTTACACTAAGTCTTGACTGCAATCTAATGAACTGCAGCGTTTGGAATGCACTGACAGAGAATGTGTTCCAAGGTATAGGTTGTATTATGCTCAATGACTTAAGCCTGAAAAAATTCCTCTTTACTAAAAGCCATCTGTCAGTATCAAAATGACTGAACAACATGTGCTAATAAAGTATTTATTTGTCGACATGACCCGTAAACGAGTAGGTTACATTTTATCCAAGAATGTTATGTTCATTACACGTATGCATACTGCCTCAGGTCAACCCTCATCACTGTCTTCGCGTTCCTCAGAAATTTGATTTAGTGAATTGTCACTAGGCACAATCTAGATGTAGATGTACAGGCAAGCCCATTCTTTGTGCAACTGCAAAGAGGCATGCTACCAGCTGTAGAACAGCTGCAGTGTATCATCTAGAGGAGAGTCTGGTGCAGCAATCGTGGCAGTTATGATGTGTACGAATTGATTGTATTCAAGTTTCCAACCCCAGTCTAAAGGATTCCGGTCATTTGCTATCTCCATCCAACACATGACCTGGTAGTACACTCGAGACAATGAAACCTGGTGTCTGATTCCGTTGGTGGAAGACGTTTGGTATTAGCGAAAGACATAGCAGCAACAAGCTTCTTTGTGAATATGTTGTAATGCACTACAAACCAAAGAACGCGNATTTGCCCCCACTACCATTCAGACATTGCGCTTGGGTTGCGAATTTGTTACAACAAGAATGTTGTTGTAAGTAATTGATCATGATTTGTTGTGGATGTACCTTACATACCTTTGATATTAAGAAGTAAACAAACCGTGGCCGTTGGCGACGGCCTTTCCAAAACCAGAATTTTCATTAGAAAACAATCGTTTTGATAATGTTTCATTTATTAAAGTCATTTTTGTGAATTAAGTAAAGTTGAGCATAACATTAAGTGTCACTGTCCTCAAGAAAGTCAGGTTCCCCTTCCACAGACCGTCAGGGCAAAGGTTGTATAGTAACAATGATTTGAATAATGTATTTGTATTTCTAAATAAAAATTCCCCTAACAAGTGACCATAGCATATATTGAAAAACCAAGATTTCCCTTGCCCAGCGTTAATCAGGTGACCCCCAGGCCTAAACATCCGTGTATCGACCATTGTTTAAAGATGGCCAATTGCGGGTATCGTGTTTGCTTATCCCAACCCCTTGTTGCGGAGGAACCCAGTGGCGGATTTGGAGGGGAGCCAATACCCCCCTAAAATTCTCTTAGATTCCATTTGGCAGTTCGTGGGTGCGAAAGTCCGACGGGCAAACTCCTGTGTAACACATGGGGGCTCGGGGGGCTCATTCGAGCCCCCTCCTCTATTTGACCGAAGGGGCAAAAAGGTCCTTCTTAGAGAAACAAAAAGTCCGAGGAAACGAGAGAAAAGTCCACACGAATTCGTCGCCAATGCATAATGCACGGGGTTGAACCTATATTACCCCGCTTTTTAGTACTTGTCTTCTCGTTCCAGTAAATGATCCACATGTCCGTGAAATTCGAGCCCCCCTCTATATTTTAGGCTGGGTGAGCGCATGTGATCCTTTGCCTTGGCCCCCCTAAATAAAAATTCTGGATCCGCCCCTGTAACCGTTGAATAATGACGCGACGGGTTTTCACGGGCGTGAGGTCACATTAAATTTAGACACTGTGACAAAACTAGTCGGAATAATTTTTCCACTCGGTTTCGATGGAAAATTTTGTATTTTAAGTATAGGTCGGATGCGCAATTCTGTCGCACAGGTTTGATATTTTGTTTCCTATGCACTTTCCATTTTTTGTGCAAGTTTTGAGTCACAAAACAAAGAGCTCGTAAGCAAGCAGTGCAAATCCACAAAATTCCCAATATCAACTTAAAAATAAGTACAGATTTTGCAGGGATATGTTTGTTTTAATACAACAGAAGAAATCTGATTTTGGAATACTTATTGAGAAATGAGTTTTTAAAGCAGTATATATTTCATCAGAGAATAAATTATTCACTTAGATGTACTGATTTTAATGGCTGGCGAGAAGGTTCTAGGATGTGATTTTTCAGAACAGGTAAAATACATATGGTTGTCATTGATACCAAATATTTATTTAAGTACAATTAACAAAAAGCATCGTCATTGGATAGCAGCATATTCTGGTGAACAATTATCTTTTAATTGATCTTATATGATATCAATCACCAAGACTGATGTGGAAACAACGCATAATCACTCCGCTTAAACTATGGTGGCGGAACATAAAAAAATAGTGGCAGCACCTCTAAACTTCATGACCGAACCAAAAAACCCACGACTCAAAGGCAGGACCAAAAAACTTAACTCTTTGGCTGCAAGCATAACACTGAGAGCCCCCGATTTTCTGACTGATGCCGTAGGGCTCCCAGTGTTTTCCGCCATTTTTGTCCTATGTAACACTCTCCAATATGGCATCATATTGACAACGCGAGCTGTGTGTATCTTGAGAGGCGCGTGCCCGCTCTATTCGATGCCTATGCTTGTATCATTCACCATGAAAATGGCCAGAATGTTGTAATACGAACTGTAGGTTTTCACCCGCAACCAACGCTCTGCATTCGATCACTTTATTGGACTCTATGAGATGACATTTGTAAGATAATGTCCACAGATGGCACTGACAACACTGCAGTAATGCACATAATGACTGATTAAATGCTCTTACAGTGCTAACAGTTGCAATGTTGTTAGTTGCAATATTTACGTATCTGCAGAGCAGAATTTTGCATTGACCCATGGTGTTTGGTTCTGCAGTGTTGGTTTTGGAGGAAGCAGTTGGAATCTTTGATGGTTTGAATCAACCCCAAAGCCAAATGTTTGTTCTGAGCAAAAACGGTCTTTGTCGAATTTCTTAACAAAAATCGTCAGATTCACTGTGTTCCAAGGTATAGGTTGTATTATGCTCAATGACTTAAGCCTGAAAAAATTCCCCTTTACTAAAAGCCATCTGTCAGTATCAAAATGACTGAACAACAGGTGCTAATAAAGTATTTATTTGTCGACATGACCCGTTAACGAGTAGGTTACATTTTATCCAACAATGTTATGTTCATTACACGTATGCATACTGCCTCAGGTCAACCCTCATCACTGTCTTCGCGTTCCTCAGAAATTTGATTTAGTGAATTGTCACTAGGCACAATCTAGATGTAGATGTACAGGCAAGCCCATTCTTTGTGCAACTGCAGAGGCATGCTACCAGCTGTAGAACAGCTGCAGTGTATCATCTAGAGGAGAGTCTGGTGCAGCAATCATGGCAGTTATGATGTGTACGAATTGATTGTATTCAAGTTTCCAACCCCAGTCTAAAGGATTCCGGTCATTTGCTATCTCCATCCAACACATGACCTGGTAGTACACTCGAGACAATGAAACCTGGTGTCTGATTCCGTTGGTGGAAGACGTTTGGTATTAGCGAAAGACATAGCAGCAACAAGCTGCTTTGTGAATATGTTGTTATGCACTACAAACCAAAGATCACGTGCTCTCTATACCACACATTACACGCATCGCTTGGCTGCCTAATTTCTTTCAGCGAGGCTCACACCTTTCGTAGTGAATGTATCTGCGCTTGACTGGAGGACTTGGTCATCTTTCACGGGTTTCCAAGAGACTGAAGTCTTTCCAACGCCACCTACATGAGAAGTTAAGTTGCATACTGTAAAGGAGGGTAGAAATAGTAGCTGGGTACAAAATTTAATCCTGAGTACACACCTCATGCAATTGATGTCGTATATTTTCAGATTGGTTCTTGACTGGTAGCCAGATCTGAAAAATGGCATTTTCCCGTCATCCATTCAGTAATGCAGCATAAGCATCAACAAGACAGTGTCCTCGCCGATTACTGTGTCGGAATGCATATTATACTGTTTACTTCTGTCTTTGCAATGTCCACATCAGCGTCCCATACCAAAAAAGGCCTTCCTGCAAACACTTGCCGCAAGCTTGCCGCAAACATGCAGCAAACTTTTACCATGCAAATGAAGTTTGCCGCAAGCTTGCAGCAAAACATCTCTATGTCCTTATATGGAACAGTTCCTACAACCCAGCCGCACATATTGCTGCAAGCTTGCCGCAAACATTTTCATGGGGTTATATAGAAGTGTCTGCGAACCACCAGAAAAAATATTGCTGCAAGACTACAACATACTTGAATACATAATTTTTATTGCATGCCCGCGTGTTAAAGCAAGAAAATACACAATCAGCTGCACATTGGATTTAACATGATAATTTTCAATCTAATGTAAAATGACTAGAAATGGAAACAAAATCACATGACAATGAATAACAGAAACTATAAAAGTGTCTACTGTGGCAATTAATAATAATACTTGTAAATACAATCACAATTGTGTCTTGAGAGAAGAACTTGAATGTATGCAAGCTTTAATTACAGTATACCGAGATGTTTTATTCTTAACGCACGACAAAATCTATAATTGCAACAACGATATTATTTACTTGACTAAACTAACAACAGCAACACAGAGCATTGAAATGCACCCAACGGGGTGTTTATTAGCATTGAAACTGGCGCAAAATATGTCGAGTGCCAGACGAGTGGAGAAAACCATGAAATCTGACTTTCCCCCGTGGAAAGGCATGCTTAGAACAGCATGTCGAGCATATTTAAGCATTTTATTTTAAATTACTTCATTATTTGTCAACTGAAAAAATCCCTCTTAACAATTATAAACATATTTATTTTTCCCATATTCATCTAAAATACTTGAAAACTGTCGAATACTTCATCGATTACTATTTTTGCTTCCCAATATGGTTTCATGATCATCATTCTACTGAATGGGCTATCATTGAATTTGTAGGCCTTTGTTGAAATTTGCAATATTTCGACTATAGCGATATCATCCAATAACATCATTCATTTATCTAAGGCATCAAACATAAATTATACCTTTCCATTCTACAATATTACTATGGTGTTGAAAAGAACAACTACAGACTGAGGTTATATCCAGTTATAACCATACTAGTGGACGTTCTAAACACATTTTAGTCCAGACTAATCTGCATTACAGCAATCGGAGGTGTTCCATAGGGTTCGTATGGGATGATCGCTAGTGTTTTCATCCATGTTTGTTCGAACCAACTTTGAGATGCTGTGTACGCCATTTATTCCGGTGTTTTCAACTCAAACTTCTTGCCTCGTAACCTCTGCAGTGTCTCTGGCTTTCATCAAGTACATTATGTCACTCAATATTCACAAACCTAAAATATGAATGCCATTTCACTTTCCACAAAAAAGGCATTTGTGATAGCATTATTAGAATCTCAATTACAAGTCAAACTTTTGCTCTTCTGCTCATGTATGAACAGACAGTTGAACTACAATGTGTTAGTTTGACTGCAGACTAAGAACTGGCGTATGACTGAAGGTGATGGCAGTTAAAACACCTACCAGTAGTTAAATATACAATATGCTAATCTTATTTTGTGCCCAATAGTTACCTCATTTAACCAAAATGAAAATTTGTTGTTCCTATAGTGAATCAAACAGTCAGAGAGCGATGTGAAAATTGACACAAACTTAAGTTTTACAGTCTCAGTTAAGTGATTATTTTGAAACACTGGTAACATTTCACTTGACAACGTTTTGGAAACTAGTTGATTCTGGTCTCAACCCCAGTTAACTCATTTGAAATCTGTGCTGTACTTTTCCCTAACCATTATAACCTCCAATTTGGCTGAATCAGTATGAAAAGCAACATCCTTTTGTTTGTAAGACCAAAACTACTAATTCATGAATGAAGTCTAAGTAGTTTTACTTAACAATCACATCAATATAAATACAATTTTAAATTCAAAACTCACATCCATACAGTTCTTCAGTTATCCATGTAGAGCCTAGGCTGTACCAAAACCGTTTGAATTTGTTTCAAATGAAAGCTTATAGGTCACTTCCCAGGCATGTAACCTTGACAACCACATGCTTTCCTTGATAACAGTCCCACCAGATCAGCATGTGGCTGGGCTAGCATAATTTAAATAAACAATCAACAGCCCTAGAGGCATTAAACATATTAATCTATTCCAAGAGGCATTCCTTGAAAACATTCCTAGCAGTTCAACATGTAGCTGTGCTAGAATGATTAAAATGAACAATAACCCTAGAAGCATAAAACAATAATATAAGGACACTAGCGAAATTAAATTTCTTATTTTTTATAAATAATGTGGCAGTACCAAAAGAATCCCGAGTCATATCCAAGTCCGTACCATAGCTGCTGACAGGCAATATTTTGAAAATTGTGAGTCTTCACAACAATGCTAAATGTCCTTGAAAAATCAAAATTTTTGGCAATTATTTTTGTCCGAAATAGACAAAATTTTACTGTAGCTACAGTGGCAGCTACCACCTGATTATGAGATAATTTCAAATGTTGGAAAAGTACAAATTGCTCTAAATGCTAATACTTGCACATTTGGTAAAACTGGATCATATATTTGTGTATGGTTTGTATTGATATTTATTATGTTTGTTTACACAACATGCAGGTAACACTGCCTTTGTTGTTTTAAAGCAATTGCATTTACACTGTAATATTTTGCTGTACTGACTGACAGCAATATGAAAGTAAAATAAAAACTTGTTAAGTATAGTGACTGAATAAAAAACAAAGAACATACAAATGCAGTTATATTCTCTAGTGTTTTAGGTCGCATTTGGTCATCTTTGAGCATATGCTGTTTTTAACAATGTAACTTACCCAACAATACATGTAGGTCACATTTAGGTAAGTAATCTAAAATAAGTAACTGCCCTGCTTAGGTTCTGGGATTTGAGGCTTCTTTGAAATTTAGAAAATAAAAAACAATTTCACAATTTCTAACATTGTCACAATATTAATGCTAATACTTTAAACATTGAAGTTTACTGCAAATTTCGTGCAAGCACTTTTTCACCTATTCCTGAGAACACTTTTCACCAATAAAGTTTCCTGCAACTTTCCCGCAAACATTTTTTTACCAATAAAGTTTCCTGCAACTTTCCCGCAAACATTTTTTCACCAATAACGTTCCCTGCAACTTTCCCGCAAGCACTTTTAAACAATAAAGTTTCCTGCAACTTTACCGCCAACGCTTTTCAACAATAAAGTTTCCTGCAACTTTCCCGCAAACACTTTTTCAATCACCAAGTTTGCCGCAACATTCCTGCAAACTTCAGGTTGCGGCAATGTGTGCGGCTGAGTTGCGGGTAGCGGCAAACTCCTGCAAACTTTGCGGCTGGTTTGCTGCAAACAAAATTGTTTGCCGCAAGCTTGCGGCATGTTTGCTGCAAGCTTGCGGCAAACATGGTCTTTTGGTAGGGGTTACCCTTCTGCCTAAACGGCTGTGCATCCCAATTTCTGCAGCTGAAAACCCATATTCAACCCGCGTTGAATACGGAAGAGTAGTTCTTCCATATCAAATCTCACAATACAACCCGTATTTCATGTCCATATTATCACGCGCATAGGATAAGTATGTATATGTATATGTACATGTATATGTATCGTATATATGTATATAACCCCTTCACAGAGGACCAACCTACAGCAGAGTGAAATACATACATGTACACAAAACGTACCGAGAGTGGCATAGATGAAATTGTTGCGAGACATTAATCTCCTTATCAATAGACACCAAACTAAAAGACAAGCGGGACATTTTTAGGCACTTGAATTGACCCATTGAACTATAAAAACCGTTGTCGGGCATTTGGGCATCTTTCATTCAACAAAAACCGCAGTCTGTTCGTCTTTGTGTGTTTCACCTTCAAATGTTTTGGCTTAGACCGAGATGCCCAGCTTTTTATCCTCATGTACATGTACCGCTTTTGATTCAATTGTCCCGTTTTTGATTCTTGAACGTTGGCCGCCGTGACAGCTATGCAATAGGTGTCCAAAATAACAATGACTCTTTTAATAGGTATTATTGTTTTCCAGAAAGAAGCCAATTTCTTTAGAACAGTGCAATCAGAAAAATTAAATTTTGTTCCACTGTGTCTTGGTTACTATAACATATATTACATGCTTCAGGATCAAAAACTTTTATTTTCTGAAGGAAATAGTTGATGTCTATACTTTTCTGGAAAGACATGCACTGTAACTAGCATGAAGACTTATCCACAGTACATGTACATTTCAAAACTAAGTGATGTATGCTGCACCTTTTCTATTGATTAGAAAACCTTTACTTCCAAATTTGAGATAGAAGCTTGGAGTAGCTTATCTTATTTTTGGTAAATATCACTCCTTAAAGATTGTAATTGTCAAACCGCACCAAAATTCTAATTAATTATAATAAATAGCAATAATTTTGGAACAATGCCTGAAATATTTATCCATAATGAGTGTGAGAGATTCGTATTTTTAATCCTGTGTTTTCATAGGGTAGAAATTTATGAATCAGTCGTAATGGTTTTACTGTTCATTTTTATAACACATTTCTGCTTAATTCCAATTTTATGTCAATATTACACGCTGATATTTTTCATATTTTGGTAACACTCTTGGTTTTTAGAAACAATAAAAAATAAACTGAGTAGTTATGCAAAATAAATTTTTTTTGCTTCTATTTTAGTCATCAAGAAATGACAATGGGCTTTTTGTGATATGACAATTCGGTTGAAAAACGACAGAGTCCAAAAAAGTTTTAAGTTCAGTAAATCCCATTAGTTCAGATGATGAAAGTTTTAGAGTTGCTTCCTGTTATTTTCCTGTAGGGTATTGAATCATAAAGTTTAGTGCATGCAACCCACATATTTGTGACTTGTATATAAATCCGTTCACTTGTCTAATAAAGACAGTCCTCATCTTGCTACTACCAGTTGCTTTACTAGTGTAATTGAGTGAACTACTCTGTTGTGTTTGCCATATATGGTAATGGTCAGCTGTCTTTAGGCTATGTTTCTGTGAATGACCATTACGCAATCTTGTTTACTACAGAGATCATCAAAACATGTGTGGATGCACCGGATGGGTTGGTCGCTGACTCAGCTGACAGCCAAAACAAGTTTCTATAAACAAAAACAATTGTCTAGCAAAGATATAATATCAATAAGTAATAACACTATCAAACTAATGTGCTAAGGATTATATGCATCATGAATGTCACAGATTTCATGACAGTGTCAGTGACGTGAACGGCGGAGTATCGGCTGCTTTACACATTCATTGCTTATGTCATATTTGAAGAGTTTACATCGTAATTTATCATTGTATCAATCGTCCTTATTTTTTATTGTTTGCCACAGTGCTGTAAAAGGTTCGCTATGTCTTTTTGTATGGCATTAGCTGGTTGCTCAAACTCTTCGAAAAAGGCGTTTTCTAAAGGGATGGTCATCGCATACCATCGCCGGGTTACCCAAGCCTTGGCCCAAAGCTCAGTGTAGATATAGGCCTACAGGTTTAAGCCGATATGGGTAAAAAATGTACAAATAAAATCTGACTCAAATAAATGTCATTAAAACTAAGTCATCCTTGAGTAAACCTAGGAAACAGGTTCCTAGAGTAAACTAACTTCTGTATTTACCGGTGTTGGAAATGTTAGCGATCGTTCATCGGCTGGTGCTAGTAAAATTGTGATGTGTTTTCTTGAGTCGGCTTTTTGCGATTACGTCACCTGACCTTTACCAGTTTCTTTTCCCCCTGATTCTTTTATCATGTGTTCGTCGCTGACGGTACCTAGATTGCGTACATGTTATAACAAATTATCGGAGCTTGTTTCATTTTGTTTCAAGTTTTTAGTATTTTTACACCAGCAAACCGAATTTTAGAACAACCTTGGTGCTGCGAAGCTGTTATGATGTCCCGAAAGACGTCTCAAATTTTTATGAAATGGCGCGTGCGCCGTGTCACGAGCGTGCTGTTCTTGAAACGGACAACACACTTCTTTGTTAAAAAGGCGGCAAATTATGCTACCAAAGGACGTTTATTTGATTGTTTTCCACTTAAACGGCTGCAACGAACAATGGAAGTGTCGGGTGACTATATCAGATTTTGCATGCGCCCCCGCCGGTCCGTTAGCTTTATATGTTGATGTAGCCTAAGTTTTACGACGAGGTGACGAGCATAACTGAGTCAACTATACCCGGGTAGTCAACGGCTGTCTGAAATTTCGGGGTTAACGGAGCTCAACACACAGTGGTACGATAGTCTTCATACAGGTACAGTCGGTAACTTACCAACCCTTCAAGTTTACAGAGCTGCCGGAGTATTGGCTGACGACTGGCTGACTGGATGGCTAGAGTCCACATTGCCCTCGGCACCAGTTGCACCGGCAAAATTTCGTCTGAGGTATCACTTTGTGTTGCCTCGGCTCAAACAGGTATCCCTTGTGACCCGAAATATCACACTAAAATTTCTTATTCCGACAATATAAAAAACGATACTTGATTGCACGCTAACACAGGACAGTGACTTTGCCCCCGCCAAATACGTTACGAGACTAAGCAGCGCTCCAAGCCGGTAATTTTTTGAGCTTTGTTAGAGAATATAAGTTTAATTGTTGGTGTTGAATTATTTGTGAAATTAATCAACAATTCAAAGAAAACTATCCAGAATTTATTCAGAATAAAATACAGTTCCCTTTTAATGCTGGGAGTATTAACATATTACGTCATCAGTTGAGGGGGGTGAGTTTTGGAAAAGTTGACGACTTTTGAATGGGGTAGGTGGGAGGTTAAATTTATGGTGATGTCATCATGTGGTGTATTAGAACATCTCCATCACAGTACACAGGGTCGGGAAACTGGTTCACATATAGCAGAATAAGTCAATTTTTCGAAACCTAGTGTTTGAAGCATCAAAGATTTGATTATATTTCACTAAGCTTATCTTATAAACATGTGCACACTCTCATACATGTATTTTCGCCAAGCCTAGTGTGATCAGATATTTTACTTTCAGAAAATAAAAGTCTTATTCAGTTAAACTATGTAGTTTTGTAAACGATATCTGGATAAGTACACGTACTAATCAACAAAGTTCTTTACAAGTCACTTGTTTCGCATACTGCTGGTGTTAATACTGTGGCATTGATGCGTTATCGAGTAAATAAAACGACCCCAAAATTTATTGAGAATATCCCTTTCAACTATTTCCCTTAAAGTGGTTTAACCGAATTTGTCAAAAAACATCCATTGTTTTAGATGATTGACTGACTATTTTAGCATTTCGATAAAATTCATATTTCAAATAATGTTATTTATGTCGAAAATGTTGTTTTTAGTGGGATTTTTTTGTTATTTTGGCATTTGATAATAGCGTGCAACATACAATTATCACATTGATGTCACATTAAATAATTTGCAATTCCAATTTGTAAACATTGGCATTATTGAATTAAATCAAATGGGGATTTTGAATTGATTATAGACAAATTTGCTAATCCCGGATTGTTACCACCAACTACACCTAACTTGCAACCAAAAACAACATAATCGGCGTGCAAATTCTGAACCTTTTCTGAAATATTCAAGGTATCCCTGATCCAAAACTAACATTGGCTACCTGATCAATTGTTCCTTTTGACATAGGTCCTCTATGCATCAGTGTGGCAATGTGCCCCTCTGTGATCTTAGATATCATAGTTTGCTACTAATGAAGTGTACTAGGCAGTAGTAAGAGACAAGTTGAATTAGTTTCACAGATATTGAAACAGTAGCATACACTGCAAACAGAAGATAGTTTGGATTGCAAAATCCAGCCCATTAAAGCCATCCACAGAAAATAAGTGAGCACCGTTACTCCGTAGCTCATATCGCAAAACAGTTGTTTGGTAGAGAAACATATTTTCTTGATGCCTGTGGTCATGTTCACCTCCATGATTGAAAAAATTAAAATGAAAATTTGAAAAGCATTGAATATGACTGATTTTGACCTTTTGAGATTTTCACTAATACACAATATTCAGTCATGATTTCACTATCACAATCCGAGAATGAAAACATTACATTGTTCCAAACTATGCTGATCAAATTTTAATTCATTAACTATTTAATGCATTCTCGTCTTTCATGGTCAGTTACACTGTTGATCTGCCATGCGACTATTAGTTATTGGGTCATGTGCTTTTTGAAGAAGATGCCTTAGCCAAATATTTAAGTGCTTAAAATTGTCACCCATTGTCCTATCAGTTGCCAAAAAATCTGTTGTGTTGTACTCTGAATTGATGTGCATAACTTTTTCTTTATTGGTCTGTACCCAGTGCAAGCCAGAGATGGCTGTTGTGCAGAAAATGTAGACTTGAAACATCTTGTGTTGCTTTACACTCATAAAAATCCTAAGTGATTCTTAACATTATGGTTCTGACAGGCGAGATAAATTTAGGCAACCACATTGTTGAAATGATCAATGTCCTGTAGAACTTCTCAAATTCATTACATGTGGCTTTTTTACACTATGATGTTAATTTAAACGTACTTGCAAGCAGAAATTATAGGATATGCTGTCAGTATCTCATCATTTGCACAGCATTTAACCGATTAGGGAGATCACCCACATATCCATCTTTGCTCCATACATGATAAACATCGTCCCATTATTTCTCACAGATTAAAACAGCTGTTTCGTTTATTGGCAGCTTTGGAAAACACTTCCCAGCTGCTTCAAATCTGCATTTGTCTGCACCACATTGTTTGTATTCCTTTTATTCTGTAGAATGGTGAGTCCCCTCTCCACTATGCTTCACGCTCGTGTAATATTGAGGCAGCCAAGTTTCTTGTAGAGAATGGAGCGAGGGTGTCTGTTCTTAACAAGGTATGACATACATGTGTATCATCAACAAATAACTTCCCAGTAAAAGCAGAAAAACATCTGAAATAATACGTTATATTATTGGGGCAACAAGAATAATGTATATTCTAAGTTGTATTGGGAATTTCAGGGTCACAGATAAATATTTCACAGAAGGAACCAGATGAGTTCCTTAATTACAAGAGATAACACACACATTCCCGATATCCAAAGTATAATTGAGTATCGGATGCTAAGTGGCACAGGTTAGCATAGTACCAAATGGGTACATAATACCAAATGGGTACTGGCCGATTGCCTACCAGCTGGGTAGAGCAAAACGGCAAATTCAATAACAAGTACCAAGTGGGTACAAACTGCCAAATGGGCTATAACAACCTGCAAAGCAGGGTTCCGGACAAGCTGAGTGAGCAGACCAGCCGTAGTGATAAAAAGATATTGTAAGGAACGTGGTGTTGTGGCTCAGTATGTGCTGAGAGCTGTGACCGGAGTGGAGAGAAGCAAGCTACAGTGATGGATGCTCGAGTACAGGTCGGGTCGCTAGCCAATGACGTCGGTTCTTGCCTGACGGTATCACGCTCCGGGCCTGAAGAAGGTACCAGCAGGGACTGCAAAAACAACAATAACCAACTGAAGATTTTGTTCGACAAAAGGGAGAGAGTGTGGGAAAGGTATGAATCGGTGGATTTTAGATTTCGTGGTACCCAGGGTAGGGAGGGTGGGGGAAGTATAAAATTGTCTAATTAGGAAAACTTACGAGTGAACGTACTTTTGCTTGAGGCTGGGCCAACAGGAAGCTGGAGAGAAAGAACAAACAGCACTACCATCGGACTTGGTAGGAACTAACTAGGAGTTGGATATGAAGCATGAAGGACTCTATAATGTTATTTGCCCAAATAATAGGATTTATGTCAGAGTGCCATCAATCTCTTTAAATAACCTATGCCTGTGTTGCTGACAGTCTTGCGTCAATGTTAAACATATGTAATCTTTCTTTTTGTGCTTAGTAAGAGTAACTGCACACAGTATATTATCAACATACATAAAATAATTTGTTTTGTAGGCCGGGGAAAGTGCTGACTGTGTTTGTGGACGTATACCCCAATCTTGGCCCTTGAGGGTTTTTAGGCGTGGTGACATTGAGTCAATGAAAGCCTACTTAAAGGTAAAATTATATCAAATAGATCTAATTTACTTCCGTTTTAGATGTGTAACTCATTTGCTGGACGAACGAATTAGTTTGCTTTGATTCAGATGTCTGTAAACGGTGGTGCATAATGATGCCCTTACTTTACAAATCGAACAGTGTTACACTGTCAGTTGCATATAAAGTGCATTAATTGTGACATCGGCTTCAACCTCAAGCAAGACTGACCTATCTTGATTCCCCCATTTAAATTGTGAATAACCAAGGGCTTCAGTTACTTCAGCTGCTCCCAGGTCCGCAACTTTTCACTCCAGGTAGCCACAATAAGCTACCACTGGATCGCTACATTTTTCGGTCAACTGCTTTGGAGACTTTGGATAACCCCATAACGTGAACTTGAGTTTGGTTCGATACGCAAATGCATTGGAATTAGCCTGTTTATAGAAGAACATATTTATTGGCATGACATCCAAATATTGTTGTGAGTTCATTTCTCATTCTTCAATCAATTAATGGAAGAAATTATTGGAGAATTGTGTGGAATTCCAGACAGTACTGCAACGTGAACAGCAAGAGCAACAACAACAACAACAACAACAACAAAAGCTGGAGCACAATCTTGCTGATGCCGCTGAAAAGCTGCTAATGCATAAACGACCAGATTGCGATGAAAGAGTTACTCGCGTGAGCTTCTCTTTGGAGCATAGTCAAGGCAACTCTGAATGTAAAGTAAAGAATTTGAAGTTCTTGTCTTCGGGTAATAATGCGTTATATGTATATTTATTTAACACATTTTCTACCGTTTGAAGTGTTATAATAATCGTTTTTAACACATCGCCGTCCAACCCAAAGCTTGTACTGTGCATGATGAGTATATCCAAAGTGAGTTAAATTTATCCAACATATGTATGAGGACAATAACTGAAAATCTGCATCATTTAATTTAAAAATAGACAATTGGAAACTGAGAAATATCACAATGCATAAGATCTAAGAACATATTGAACTTTAGAAATGTGAATTATGACTCAAATGTTGTCAAATGCCTTATATTCCTGTCCCATTTTTCGAAATAAGGGGAAGTAATGGCGAAACAGTTGGATGACTGTACATTTAATTTTTGTTTTCACTATCAGAGGTACTACAATATTGGTTACATGTAATACTACAATTACAAATATTGTCCTCAAGCGTAAAGCAGGGACCAGGCAGTGTAACTTAGGCGGTCATAAATGTTTACTGGAATAAATCTAATACCGTAAAAATAAAAGAGAAATAATAGTGTATCTACTGTAACAATGATAAATCTTCAGAGAATTAATCTACTACAGTGTATAAGTATAGAACATGAAATGATAAATCCAGATTTATTTTTGTTATAGTAGATACACAAATACGAATGTTTAAGTTTTAAGTTAGGGTTGCAAGATATGGTAAAGATTAAATAAAACTAACTTAGTGAGTCGGATTAGTTCGGAAATTGATGTTGAATTTCCTCTTTTTTGTTTTTATTCATTTGCATTACCAGTAAATGTTTGATGAGCTTTAAAACATGATGATTACTGTTGATATCAACAATAAGATGTGAATGTCCCGACTGTAGCAAAGGCCGCAAAGTCAAGCTTACATGTATGCGCTCAACCCTAGTTGTAACGGTAGATTAATGCCTACATGGCTGTCCGATTTGTCTCCGTTTACGGTCACGCCTTTCGAGACCGTAGAGAGACCGGATAAGAAGTCTAAAAATTCGAAGACTGTAATAGAAAACGTCACAAGTGAACGAGCTCACAATCAAGACGAAGTGATGGGAAGTACATGTATGAAATAGGGAGTGATCAAGTTAATAACTTTAGAGAAAATTGAGATGATTGCAACCAAACCTAGTAACGTAACAGTAAAGGGTTCCATTTTAAAGCAGCTGTGCTGGTATTTGGTGTGCCGACAACACACCATTAGAAGGCGTGCCAACCACGAACATTGAAGCCACGAGTCTCAGAGATGACTCACTCTTAGATTCTATAGTCAGTGTGGCAAAGGACTCCGTAGTGTATAAACCTATTTACTATTATTTCCGTATTATATGTAGTTATCATCTTCCTACAAGCAATATACGTGTTATACCAGTTTACTGTGTTACTACCTACACAACAGTATTGGTGACTTAGTTGTCACAAATGTTTGGTTTGTTTTATCGTGAAATAGTTTGTGATGTATAGTCTGTTTGTTAAAATTCAATGAACTTGAGCTATAATTTTATCTAACTGTTCAATGTTCCCTCTCATTATTTTGCCAAAGTCCCATGTCCATGCAGTAAAAAAAATCTTTCATATAATTTTTTACCAGTTAAGAAAGCCATTTTCAGCTCCTTGTTGCTATGCCGTTTGCAAATCAATGACAACGTCTTCTTAAACTATCCACAAAATATTCCAACTGGCGTTGGAAAATTTGGGTATACTTATCAGAGGTCACGATAATTCTCCTTGTTGTATAAATCCAAGGAAGTTGATGGGAAGGAAGCAACTACATTCCGTTAATAAAGCTTGGCAGGTGTTTTCATTCCAGCTCGACCATCAACCGTCATTAGTGGCGGCCCACAGCGTCAACTGGGAAAAGAATCCAACCAAATGTATGCGACGTTTCACGCTTCACTTGTAACTGAAGCATCAGCCGTGGCCAGAATCAAGTGGTCCAATGGCTTTGTCGGTACTGGTTGGCTTGTTGGAACAAAGCAGAGAAAGTTTCTACTTACAAACTTGCATGTTGTAGACGAACCTCCTGCAACTAGCCGAGGTAAAAAGTATTCATAGGTCCTCCACAAGTTCATGACGCTCTTTAGAAGCAACATTAAGCCTGTTTTTTCATACGTTATGCTGCTTAAATCAAAACTGGCTTTTGTAAGAAAAGATGGGTTAAAAGCCCCTTTAGTAATACAGTAAGAGTACTTTAGCCCGGCGTTCAATGTACATGTAAACAAAGTTTGTCAATGTAATATTTATAGGGGCGTATCCTTAGAAATTACAGTTCGAGAATAATAGGACAAATAAGTGTCAGTAACCTTTCTTTACAATTGCTGGTGCATATCGTCACTAACAGGAGTTCTTCCCTTTCTAATGATTCATTCACAGCTCAAGAACAAACCAGACAAGGAGAACGGTGGGCGGAGTTTGATTTCAATCGTCCCCAGCGACCAACCGACAGTTTACTAACAGTTAGGTTTAAGCCTCCCTTCTTTGGCTGCCCTGTTCTCGATGTTGCCGTTCTTGAGCTCGACCTTGCTACTTTGATGTCCCATTCTGGGAAGGCTTTGCCTGCACCCATAACACGATTCAAAGTATTGGACCCCAACCACAAGACGGTCCACCTGGTAGGCCATCCGAAGGGTGACCCAAAAGTCTTGGATATCCAATGCAAGGTCATTCCGCTAGCGGAAATAAACAGAATCGTGAGTATACCCTAGACTATACCAGTGCCAAAACAAAGAGTGTTTATTAGGTGCAATGGGTAAACAGTAATGTAGACTGTTGACACAAACATAAGTTTAACAAATTAAAGTGGATAGAAAAACGCCTTCCATCACACAAACACCTTTTGGCGTATACCCTGGTTTAATTACTAGTATTAAGAAATTGATCTCAAAATTTTGCTTGGTCAAATTCGAGATGATATCACGCTTTCAAAAGAACTTGCAGGATGTGACCGCTTGAATCCGAGAGAAAAAGTTGACCTGTCATGGCAGTCTCATGGAACAACTTGTTAAAACCCGAGTCTCGTAGTTGGTAACTGATTGGCTGGTCAAATTCTCAAGTTGAACACGCAACGCTTTGCACAAACGAACTGGCGTGAGTGATGGAACAATTGTTAATGTGGTCTGTTGTACAGACAAACGGTGCTTAAAATTTATGTTTAGGAAATCTGAATCCCAGAAATTGTGGTTCCGCCTTTTCGGAGTGCATCTTTCTACTGTCAGTGACTTTTGTTTACGATACTGTTATGTATTCGTACAGTATGAATAACACCGCGCCAGTTAAATCGCCCTTTATGTACATGTATGTGCATCAAGCACGCGGCTATTAAACATTACTGCAGAAATTACAATTGCTGCTACGTCACTTGTATATAACAAGGCTAAAAATCATTCATAGTCCGACATTTTTTCACGTTGGTGTAAAGCTAACCAATGACTGCCGAGGTTACACCCCCCAATGCTAAAGCACGTGCTACGTCTGCGTGATACCTGCGTGCTGGCTAGGCACGTAGGAAACCAGTGAGCCCCTCGCTGCTGCTGTAACCAGCGCCACCAATGCCACCCCGGTCGACTTCAGTATATTCCAGCGTGCTCTGCGACGGGTGTTTAGGGGTCGCTATACAGTTATTTAGCGCGATAACATGGGATAAATACGACAAAAATGTGTACTTTTGCCGACAAAATAGGAGCAAAAAACGCCGCATGAAGGTGGACTTTCTGTAGGGTAGGCTATGGGTCGACGCATTTGAGGTCCTCGTCGCCAGGTACTCCAGCCCCTCATTACTTAGTGCCTGCGTGGAAGAAGTATAGCAATTAGCATGCGCATGTTTCAGGCCCTTAAAGGCTATTATATTCAGGTGAAATTGCCCTGTATCTATATATTTGCATACATCCAAACATGCATCTGATGTTCTGTCACTAGATCATCTTTGTCTATGGTTGAATCGCTCACCACAATAAGGGTCTGAGGTTGAATGCGTCGGATGTAAATGATGCAGTCCGGCACTAGAGGCGCTGCTTCAACTGAGTACGAAACCCAGTAAATTCGCCTGTTCACTAACTTATGTGTCAAGTGTTTAAGATTGAATACACCGGATGTAAGTAATGCAGTTGCTAGAGGTGTTGTTTCAACTAACGACCGATAAAAAGTCTTCGCAGTAATTTAAAACACAGTCAGGTGTTTACACCCGTGCAACTGTAAGACAGAATGCATGCATACAAAGGATTTGTTCCCATTAAATTGTTTTTTTTTTGTACTGCAAAAATTGGTCTGCTGGCATTAGTCCTGTGGTTTTCGGTCCTGTTGTTTATATATTTTGTTACAGTTGCCCGTTATTTAGTTGTTACAGCGCCCCTAGCGAGTGAACCGTTTGCATCCGATGCATTCAAATATTTGACCCTGTCCGTCTTACATGTTATTTAGGTGATAGAGTATGAGTGCATCATTTACATCCGATGCATCCAAAGTTGAGACCTTGACCATCTTACGAGGCCGCTGATTAGTAGATACAGCGCTCTAGAGATGATCCTACCGTTACAAAATAGACGACTGCATCGTTTACATAGCTAGAAACTATCACCCATCGGATATATATCACCTTTGAAGATACATGAACATGTAAAACTGACATTGCCTCTCAAATATGCGGGATCCTGCCCCAAACTCATCGTTCTGTATGTGTTGCTAAACTGCCTGAGAATTCCAATTAATCTTTAGCCACTACTGTTAAGGGGAATTTCCTTGGCATCAGTGCTCTCAGTTATAAACCGTGAGTGTTCACAGTCCAGATTAATTCTTTATTGGTCCGCCCAACTTAGTTGATTGCACAGAACCCTTTTATTACTCGCTCATTAACTTTCTGTTACAAACATCGTGTTGCATAGTCACTATCAATGACTGATTGTATATTTTACACAAATAGACCTACAGTACATTCATGTGATAATTGACAGTGAATGAACACGAATACACTGTACCTATAACTCGTCAGTGAGTGGCTGGGGCAGCCTAGGGGCTGCTTTCACTTTAAAGCATTTGAAAGTGGAAACAAAATGAGAATGGGTTGTTTAATAGTGATTTCATTTTGGTTTTAAAATTAAAACACGTCATATTTTACAAATTATTTTACTTTCAAAAGTTTCAAAATTGTTTTACATCGGATTTTCTTTTTATATTCATTTTACGTTTAGTTTGTTTTTCCTTTTTAAAAACAAAACATCTTCAAAATTGTTTTCTATCAGATTTTCCTTTTTTACATATTTTACTTTTAAAATAATTTTCTCTTCGTTCAAGAAAACAAATTGTTTTCTGGGCAGTTAAATTAAATTAAGCTTGTTAGTGGTGGGCCACAACATAGGTCACGATCAATGCATATCGGTTGTGCTTCAAATTGACTTCTCATGCGTGTCAGTCAATTGCGTAGCCAAACTCTGCAGTTTTAGCCTTACTTACCAGATAAATTATTTAGTATTATGGACCGTTCCAACAAAACTGACTTAGCTGAAACAAATCTTAAATTTTGGTAAGTTTTAAGATAAAATTTAAATTTGTCTCATGACCGTTTTGAAAAAGAGATCTTAAGTTTGACGAATTGTTTGATATCGGTTTTGTCTTAAATTTGATTATCTTTTCCTATGTGGAAGTCTCACAGTTTTTTTATAATCACCTAGGGAAACTATAGGCAAACGTACAAATACTGAATATCACAATTTGAAAAACGTGCTAATGAGAATTAACTGTCCATCCACAAGAGCACCAAAAGGTCGACTCTAGGGTGACCGACTCAGATCTTGAAAAAGTGTGTTCATACTTCTCCGTGAGATATGTTCAAAATGTTTGTTTGAAATTTGCTTTCGGGCCATTATTTTTTAAATTCGTGCGTCATGACTATTTTTGCCGTAATTAGTTCAGAAAGGTTCAGTCAGTGAAGTTATTTTAAAATCAGTCGACCTCGAGTTTTAAAGAATTCGAATACTGCTGGCATCCTGGTGGCAATTTTTATTTCATAGGTGAAATTTCATGAACTTTGGCCAAGATGTTTCCATCGAGGAAACGGCGGCACCTGCATGCTTGAAAATGACGTTTCGATATTGATATGTTATTCTGTTATGATATTTTATTTCCTGTCTACTATTGTATTATATCGTGACGTCATTTACATGCTGCATTCTATCATAGATTTTGCTTTCCACTTCTTACTTTTATTTGTTGTAAAAATGAATATTATTCACATACATGTTTTCGAATTGATTTCTTTTGAAACCATATTTAAGGTAATGGAGTTTCAGAAAACATTCCTTTAAAAAAATGTAGAAAACGCAATTAATTAAAGAGTATTTTAGAACAAAAATGGAAAATAAGCCCATTCAAGAGATTTGGTTCAAACATCCAAGATCTATCCATTGACATACATGTATCTTTCAATGCCCACAGCCCCTCAAACTGGCTTTAATTGTAGAAGTACTTAAATGACACCCACTTTCAGCATTACAAAAAGTGCCCACGGAATTATCTCCCCTTTTACGTGATAAAAGCAGCGATTTTATTAGCATCACTTATATATGGTAGTCCTTTTGTCGCACTTCCTTATCCGTTATGTGTTTTCCCTCATGGCATACATATCTACCAGTTTTGTACATTGAAAAATTGCTGTTCTCGATTTGAAAACACGTCTCATTTTCTTTGTGCACCTTTGAATGCCTATACAATAAAAATTTAGAGGTCAATAAGTACAAAATTGGTGATTTTTGTGCCAGAACAACACCACGATAATTTATACAAAGTTTGAGCTCAATCTGTAGGATGTCCCCTGAATTGACTTTCTAACTTCAATAGTGGTGCATTTATACCTTTCAGTATCCTCAGCTCCAACATTGGTCTAATACCACATTCGGCGCCGACATGTACCCTAATGTCAGAGACCACCGCCGGGTGAGTTATAATGCAAGCCAAGATTTTGTACAAGGCTCGTCAGGAGGACCGGGATTTGTCAAAGACATTGACGACCACGCGTCGGTGGCGCTAATTCACACGATTGCGTATCCTGATGCGCCAGGTCCGCTTCAAGGAGTTCCAGACTCTTATCACTTTGAGCAGGGGACACGTATTGAGTACGTTTTTGACTTAATAAATGGCTGGGACCAAACAGTTTGCTTGGAAATATTCCCCAACGGTCGGCCATTCTAAAATTCAATCCGAGCGGTGGCTACTGTTAAGAGTACCCCGAAACTGTTGTGCTTAAATTTGTCCTTGCTGCAAACTATTTCGTCAATTGAGCATGTTGATCGGTTATTTGACAATCTTAAACAGTAATCTCTGGCGAGATGACTATATTTACTGATTGCGAAATTATGGGCAAGCAATTTCATCATTTATGTATTATCTAGTCAGATTTTGGAGATGATTGAAGGTGTTCAGCCAGAGTTAGAGACTGACATTTAAAGTAAAATGCAGAAGCACAATTTTTCAAAAATGATGGAAGGCTTACGCTTTAATTCTACGGTTCCGAAGATTACAGAACGTCTGTTTTTTGTGTCTTGATCGCGTGGTCACTTGCAATAAATAAACGGGTTTTCACATGTACAATCGGCAATTAGTCAAAGAGGGGATCTCTGTTGGACCGTCAGCGGCGGCTATTTATATCAATAGTTATGGAGATAGAATAGTGTTTGTGAAAATCGCTATGTTCTTTATAATATATGTTCTTTATATGTGCGGGCGTGTTGCGTGTGTGGCTGTGGGTGTTTGTGCGTGTGTGAGTGTGTATGTGTGAATGAAAAATGTATATACATGTATATACACACACACACACACACACACACACACACACACACACACACACACACACACACACACACACACACACATATTGCAGGCGTGCGTGCGTGCTTGTTTGTGGTCCCACAAGTGTCGCTGGCATTCTTTATTACTATACCATGTTATCTGTGAATGCTCTGTCACTGTTAATTTAGTGAGATCGTTAACTATTGGAGATTTGCTGGAACTATATGTTTGGGGACGATGTATTTGTTTTGAGTTGTATAATCTGCATACATTGTCTTCTGTGTATATTTTGTTTGTGCTGAAAGTATAATTCAATGAATCAGGGGCTGTTTGCAAAGAAACGTCTAAAGTTAGTACTTTGTCATGTTTGCTTAGCGAACAACCCTTCGATATTGTGACTGCAATTCATCTGCAAGTTTACCATCAATTGCATTTGAGTTTGAAGTAGGCATCATACCCATTCTGCCGTCACGTGATAGATCTGGGACTTCTCGGAGATACAAATGGCTCCTTGGGTTTTGCCAAAAGTCAAAATTTTGGCTTAAAATAACCGGCAAAAGTTGATATTTTGACCTTAGTGTCTCTGAAAATATTTCCCCTTCTGTCTACTCGACCAGATCTTACATTTCTGTCTTTGACATGCCAAGATTTTCTGTTTCTCAGCTTCATCCTGTGTTCGTGAATCAGGATCTCTGTGTACTAAAGACTAAGCAAAAAGACTCTTTGATTAACCAAGCACATGGCTGCGTCGATAGACCCAACATGTGATCGAATACGGGTGAGGTGTCTTCGCTTAGGGAACAGAAAAAGTGTAATCTATCCCAAAATTCAGCAGTATTAACCCACAATGTAACGTTCCAACCTCACTGACCAATAACATTAGAGGTTGCCGACCTTTTCTTAGGTTGCTCCAGCTATATCGATGAAATAAGTTCCACCCGCACGATTTTGCGAGTATTTGCGTCTACAGAACACTACTCTAGACCCGGTTGAGTAAAGGCTGCATGTGTATACATTGTCACCCCATTATTTTATTCAATTCATGTACTTAACACTGGGTGTAGTTTCACTGAAATAGTTTTAATTTTACTATGTTTTTACATAAATGGTAAACAGGGAATTACCCTTAGGCTAAAGCTAGTAACTGTAAGTCTCCGCTTATACATTAAAAATAATGTTGCTTTCATTTTACTGAAACTCGCGTATGGTGTCCCAGAGTGGCAGCGCCACGTTATATGAAAGTGGCATCATGCCTTCATTCCGTGCTAACTATTGTAGAATGTTGCACGATATATATATGTACCTACATATAATGAGAGATCATCTTATTCTCAAATGTTAATTGGATTAAACAGAATATATTTGTGAACTACTTTGTACGCTACCATCCCTCTTGCTTATTGTATTTGTACATACATGTATAATGTACGGTGTTTATTTTACTTCATATTCTGTATCTACGTCTATGATGTAGGATTGTGTAAAGACTTTCTGTAGTTTCCTAGTGCAAAGCGTTTTAAAGAGTTAGTTTTGGTGGCCATACTAATGACCGATGTGCCACTTTTTCGGGGGTAAACGTACATGTAAGTTGTGGGCACTTGTCTCGTGATTAATCGTAGCCTACTAAGTGTCTGTTGCTGGTGGAAAACAAACTCTAACCTGGGCTTATCACGAAACAAGTAATGAGAGCTCCCTACTGACAATGCTGTAGTGGCAAAATAAGAGGTAAGTAGGCGCCCAAAGCCCACCGTATTACTTTGAGCCCTGAATGTAACTTGCAGTGCGTACATGTAGGCGCTACTTTTACATTCCAAAAGGTGGTTGGCTGCGCCTACATGCGCTTACACCCAACTACAGCACTGCCTACTGATCTCAAATGTTGACTGGAATAATCCGAATGTTTTTGTGAACTACTCTGTAAGATATAATGCCTCTTACTTATTATATTTTGCATACAATGTACGGTACACTACATGTACGTGTATTTCACTGCATATTCAGGATTGACGTCTATTATGCATGATTGTGTAGTCTACCTGTATAGCTTCCTTCGTGAAATGCATTGGTTTTGGTGGCCGTACTCTTGACCGGTATGCCCTTTTTCGGGGGTAGACATGTATATGTAAAGTGGTGGGCACTTGTCTCGCAGTTTATCTTAGCCTGGTGGAGGTGGATAAAAAACTTTAGTCAGGGCTTATCACGAAACTAGTTTGTGGTTGGATACCGCTTCACCTCAACTGAATTACCTTTAGTTGAAATTATCCAAACTATAATGTTTTATGTATGATTATGAGGTACATGTAGGTATTCACATGTACAGCGAACTGTGTTTTACAGAGGATAATGAGTCGTATTTCACTATTGTTAAAAAACAGGTGTGCCATGTCATTCATTATAGACCTGTCACAAGGGGGATATCGGGGCATGTGGACGAAGGTAGAGCAATGTTGCCCGACGCCGAAGACAATCATACTCTCGGAGTCCTTTCTTACTGATATTTCCGAGTGATGGAACAGTACCGGGTATTCGTTTGTCCGAGGCCGAAAGCAGTCATTACTCTCAGAGCCCTTTCCCACTGACTGGATATGTCCGAGTGATTGACCTGTCTTTATTTCAACTGACGCTTCTTCCCTCTTTATAATTTGTTTCCTGTTAACCTGATCTTACTTGTGTTAAGATGTACTTCTTCGCTTATTTCGCTAAAAAATAACTGCCTATTTTGAGTTTTCTGCTTTGGACAAGTTGATTGATTTACTGCAAATAAAAGAAACGTAAGCAATCTCTGTTGTTTCATGGCATATTCACGATACAACAAAGCTAACGATTGCCGGACCTTTTCTTAATCTATATCTGTAGTGAAAATTTTGGCCAAAAATGCACTCAGCGGTCTCTTCCATGTTGTGGGCAAAGGTGAAGAATTACTGAAAAGGGTGATATTCCACGCCCAGCTTTGTCGATGTCACGGTAAATCGGAAATTATCATTCCGCGTTTTAACCAAGACAGAATTATTAGTGGTCACATAACAATAGTATGAATGACAGTGTGATTCTGCTGAATTTATCTGGGTTCGTGAAATACGTCGTCATAGTTTAACTTTAATTTGTTATCACTCAACATTCACGATTTTTGAAATTCGCTTTAATGGAAAACCCTATACTCACCACATGGTTTCTATTCTCCCCCGATTTCTGATTTTATACGCAGCTGACTGAAGAGAATGGTGTTAACGACAGAATACCATGTGTGCATAAGCTTCCGGAGTCTAAACAGGTTAATCCTGCTGCGGTTCATGCGACTATGCCATAGAGGACAACTATTAGCTTGCAGTATAACGTGTTTTCAAATGAGCGCGTAATGTAGAAATAAATCCGTGCGAAGTATCCAAAAACAGATGGTAGACGTCGGGGAGGTAACGGTCTTGGTTGGCATAAGATGAAGATTTCTGCCTAGAACCTGGAGTACCCGGTTCCATATTGCAGAAGAAGCATTTTGTGTATCTGCGCCGCAACAAATCGTCAGCCAGCTATGCTATTTTACCCTCTTGTAGAAGGTCTCCAACGACGCGGAACATGAGCTCTTCGAGTGCATTTTCGCAAGCGGACAACGGGACATGCATGTACCTCATGGCAGCGCCGGTGTACACACAAACAATTTTGAACTTGGTAGAAACTCCACAATATTTCATAAAGGGACGGTCCAGTAATATCTAGTAGAAGGGGCCGGTGGGATTTGCGACAATTAATGAGTTACGTGTACATTCGTAATGCAGTGGTGCAGAGCGTGGAATCAACATTAGGCATTAACGAAGGTCGTGGCTTGCAGTAACGTCCAACATCCGCAAAGGCAGTGTCAAAGTGTTTGGCGTCTTCACAAGGAAAATTGATTCAATTGTTAGACCGTAATGCCAAGACCTCCGGGTGGCGAATTATACCCTAGTTGTCTAGATCATCAAACTTGGCTTGCAACACAACAAGCTTCATGTCACGAGAATACCGCAGAACCCGACCTTTCCGTTGGGGAGGTTGAACAGGACTCATATTCACCAAAGCTTTGAACTGGACGGATGATCCATTGTAGTCAGGAATACTGGGGGTGCACACTCGGTTGCACTCGGACATGACAACACGAAACCGCTGACGGGTTGCACATGGTAGTAAAAGGTTAAGATCCGACATAGCGGAACTCGAAAACTGGACTGTAGCAAGTTTCGATGGAGTACAAAAACCACTAATCGTTGGGGTGAAATCTTTGGCTTCCGAATATTTATTTTTCAGATTATTACCCACTTGCAGTAAAGACGCGAAACACACTTCAATTGGGAAATATTTCAGACGATTGAAGGTTAATCATATTGATGGTGCAGGGCGACAAATTTTGTTTAAGATGGACAACGATGATTATTTTTATGCTTTATTTATGTAGCCCAGAAGGGTTGCAACTGTATGACAAACTCGTCAAAGTAAAATGGAGTAACCCTGCTTGCCTGTTAGTTGTTGAATTTGTCGCAGTTGTTTTGTGGATGTCATTTTGTTATCATGGGTGACTTAAATGCTAGAATCAGAAACGTACAAGACTACATGTATTTTGGACGTCAGTGGAGATTACTTACCGTTGCATCACGTGTACGATAGTGCCACATTTTGCTCTCTATTTTGGGGGGCTAAAGATGAGACTGTCAATAATTTTGGCCAAGCTTTAATTATGCTCGGAAATGTGCTGATACTTAATCATGCATAATTGGTAAACGGTAGAAATCAGAGTGATAAATATGGCGAGTTTACATTTCAAGAGATTGTAGCACTGAAGACTTTTTGATTGGGTCAACAAATCTACGTACATGTATGTAAACACATTTCAGATTTTAGTATAGGCACATTCGATGAGTCTGGCCATTTTCCTATCGTTTGTAACGTTGCAGGTAATTGTGTGTATGACAGTAGTTGTAGAGTTAGCAAATCAACATCGCAAACGCACACATTTGCCTACATTGGGATACTTGACGAGTGACAGAACTACAGTAGGTGTTCTCTATTAGTGCTTATCAGAAAGTCTAGATCAAATAGCTGCTCGTGCAGTGCAAACAGATCACAAATCCGTGTAAACAAACAACTATGTTTAAAAAGAAACGCGCTTATGCTAAACGGCAGAGGAAAAAACCTTCGGTGGGACAAATAATTGCAAACTGCAAAATAACTAAAAAAAGCTAAAAAATCACTCTTTGGTTGTTTTTGAAGAGATTCCTTCGCTGGAAAATTGGCATGATAGCCTACACAGAATATGCGGAACAATTTTGCACCAATCTAAGTTGTTAGAAAATATTTTGGAGAAACAATCCAGTGCAATTCTGGTCCCTGGTTAAATAAAATTTTGAGAATAGTCAGAATAAGAGTGATAACTACGGTATCACGGTACGTTTGTTTCAGTTTGTAGCACAATGAACGGGTAGAACTGAGCGACACTATATCACATGCGGCTGCTAGACAACAAGAAAATCATGGCAACTGTTGTGATGTTTGTGACGAAAAATTACCAAGTGATCTGAACACTTGTTTCTCATGTGAGGAAATTAACCGCGCTTTGCTGGATCTTCCAAACGGCAAAACAGGCAGAATGTTGTGTTTGAAAAGTTGAAGAGTATAAGGGTAGCTACAGTATTTTTCCTGTGCGAGAACTGCTTTTCAATGGAAATTTCGCTACAGATCACTGCCCACAGGGATGGTGTAACGCAATATTTGACCACATATTTAAACAAGATAACACAGCCGGAAAATGAGAACAATTACAGAGTTAAACTTTGTTGTCAGCAGTAGGGCAAAGCTATTCACCAAACTTTTAAATAATTTGGGCTGAGGCAAATGACGAACTTCCTTAATCACACTGGGAAGGATTCCGCAAGGACTATTGTAGGCATTGTTTACGCTTCAGTCCATGTGCCAAAAATATATCACTAAAACCGGAAGTGTTTTTACTGTGTTTTTGTCGACTTTTCGAAAGCGTTTGACAGAGCTCCTCACATGCCAGTATGGTCCATGGTAACGTACCTAAAGTTGTGAAGTATGTGTACAGCAAATTTCGATTATGCCTATGGACTCGAGAACCGTGACAGTTAGCCGACTGTTTGTTCTCTTGGCACCAGATAATGGTGTACGATCAGCCCACTGTTGTTTATTATGTATCTGAAAAAAATTAAGAAAGTCCTAGAGAATACCCAAATCATTTGAGGGATTTAATCAATGAATGAGATGAGCCAGAGCCGCTGTTGTACGCCGATGAGGTGGTTTTGTGTTCGAGCACTTGAATTAATTAACTAAGAACGCTAAGCTATGTCACGTTTTTCCTCGTGTGTGGGTGAGCGCAGGTTGTTACAGACCGATGCTAATAGCTTTCGGTGCGACGATTGACTGGAGACTGGTTCGAGTTAACCCTTTATTAATCCCGACCGTACGTTCACAAGCCTACTCAAACAAAACGTCCGACGTAGTGTCTGTTTATGCTCCAGCCAATGCTGCGAAACCTTGACTTGTGATGAACTTCTGAGACACGTTCAGCAACTGTTACACTCGTCGATTCAATAACCTGCTGTCTCTATAGCTGGCTCTCTAATGACTACCTCTGTAACTGCTGATTCTCTTCGCTTCAACTCAACTGTAATTCTCCTGATTAACTCGGCTTTATTTAACTGACTTGATCTGACTAACACAAACCCGTGCATGTGTATTTATAGCCTATAATGCATTGTTCTGGAACTTTTCATCAATTCAAGCACATTCTAGAACTTTCCTCAATCTACCCAACCATTCTACAAACATATACTAGTCTCTAGAATATTCCAGACTGCATTAATCACTGACTGTCATGCTAGAGTCTTCTAGAAAGTTCCACACTATACTGCAGCATAAACAAATTACATCATCACTGTTCTGACCTCAGTCTTCTAGAAAGTTCTCCACACTATTTTGTAGTAAACAAATTACATCATCACTGTACTTAACTCAGAGGTCATGCCAATCAAACAAACTAACAAAACAAAACAACTAAAAATACTGTCAGACTATATTCTGACAAGCTATTTTACATTGTAAAATAATTACTGTTCTTGAGGCAGGAGTGTACATGTAAATCTGAAAAAAACTAATATCATTGTTTTATGAAATGGCGGGCCACCCAGAGCGTATGAGAAGTTTAATTGTGGAAATCAAGTTTCCTGGAAGGTGTCAACTAACAGTGGTAATACATATTTTTCCACGTTACAATTAATTAACTAGTAAACTTTACGCAAATGTATCTAAAAATTGGCTACCCCGCGTATTCTGGCCGGCGTTCCGTACTATTGAAAGCATTAACAGCTTCCGGGCCAAAGACTCGTGTATAGGCAATACTTGAAACACAAGGCGGTAAACACGCTCAGCTGAGAACCGAATTGAAGGGCCTGTGCTCATCTGCAGAATTAGTCATTAGTGGCTTGATCCTTATTACTGCGGGAAGCCCTATTCATATATACTGAGCAACTGGTGAGCACCAATTTTATTGGAATACGCCGTGACACTTTAAGAATACAAATCTTATAGAGTCTAATTGAAAAGTAAAACAAATGATTTTCAAAGACAGCACAAAGACCCATCGCCGGGTCTATTTTTCTGAGGTCGAATGGGTTGAATTATATCCTCACGCGTCCCTTAATTAATAGTAAGATTAGATGATACAACTACTCCTGAGCGAACCCTTGTGGAGTGATTATGGTAGGCATAACATACACTCCACTCGGCTGATTCCAAGACCCAGTCAGTGCTTGATCAGAAGTGCATGCTAACGTACACAGGCACCCGGCCGGCGGCGCGTTGTCGGAGTGCCGATGATCAGGCCCGCCGTCAGAGACATCAAGATCAAACGGCGGGTATAATTCACATTCTGGGAGTGTTTGTAGTTTTGTTTTATACTACATGTAGGTACACAACAAAAAACATGAAATCCGACATGGCGACGGGTTACTATAATACACGTGCGCACCCAGCCTAAAATATAGGAGGGCTCGAATTCTTCGATATGCGGAACTGTTACTGAAAAATATCATCGAGGACAAAAAATATCGTGGCGACTATTGGTTCAGGCCTGGCAATCCTGCATCCCGCGCCGAATTCCTGTGGACTTTGTGGACTTTTGTCTCGTTTACTCGGACTTTTTGTTTCACTGAGGCGGTGGACCTTTTTGCCCTCTTCGCTAAATTGGGGGCTTGTTCGAGCGCCCATGTAATACTATTTCACCAGCCGCCGCCCCCGTGAAGGGCAGATCAAATGGAGTAGTAGTTACTATTTTCACCGCTTGGTGCGCAAGACATCCTCGCCAGGGGGCGAGCAGACCGTGTTCTCAGAAAATAGCGAGTCCACTAAAAACCAAGTCGTTGTTCCCCTGGCTCGTTGCTGTGGTGCTTCGCGCAAATGTGAAAGTGGCGTCTATTGCTTGATTCGAAGACGTGGAAGTGATGTCTCTGTGTGCTCAATAGGTACGTATACCAATAGTTTGCTGAACTCGGATAACCCGATACCGGAATCGAAAACCTCACACAGTCCACAGGCACAGGCTTCCGGGCGTAGCTTCTGATCGTCCCCCTCGGCAGTGCACATGTATAATACTTAGTATTATCAGGAAGAGATAACCAGGAAGGGACAACTAGCTAAACGGTCGTTTTTTGGCCTCCTTCCCCGGACTAATTTCAGGACTTAAGTTTTGTTTGAAAGGAAACAGATGATTTTATCAGAGAGATTAAAGCTTTTTCTATAGAAGGATATCAAAAAACTCACTTTGCAAACTTAAACAGTGTTGTAATTGTACTTTGAAAATATCGACTTCAGCGCACGCAATCGCAATTTCCCACACGCAGTCACGGGTATTTAAGCTTTTCCGTCTATGTATAGATGGCGCAGTAGTCAAGTACTCCCTCATTTGCATATCAAATTTGCATGTGGGAGTTTAGGCAATGACCATCGCCTCTGTTGGCCCGAACCAGAGGCGATGTAGAGGCTATAGGCGCTCTGTACGCCGGAAGCTTTTCGGCGAATTATGCCTCGCACCGACTAAACCATCAAAGCCACGTTGTTATAACTACCTTTTGCGCATAGACGAACACCTTAGGAGGTTGTCGATGTGTTTAAGTTCTTCGAACTCGAACAAATACTCCCGTTATGAAACTTTTTCTTCGAGCAGTCCCTATTTGAGTTCCCAAAATCGTGAA